>JAKUCV010006946.1:7701-71499 GCA_028386065.3 Turnera subulata | reverse complement strand
GGGGGGGAGGGGGAGGGGAAACGAAGGTTATTGTAGTTTTTAATAAAACTACGTCGTTTTGGTATGAAGGAGAAAAAAAAGGACAAAAACAACCACGCCGTTGACCGAGTAGGGCGAGTTGACCAAGCCAGAGACCAAAACGACGCCGTTTTGGCCTCGGCTGGCAACAAGCCCTAACTCTCCTTTCTTCTCTTTTCTTTTACTCTTCTTTTCTTCCCCACTCGTTTCTCCCCGAGCCGCCCACAGCCCTCACCCAATGTTCTTCACCAAGTGCACTAAATCTATTCCTCTTCTCTCACTGACACTCCTTTCTTCTTCTCCTTCCTCCTTTGGAGCCGCCGCCGTCGAGTTGTCGCCGTCGTCGCCTTCCCTTTTCTCTCTTTGTTTTGTTCACCTTCTTGTCCTGCCCACTTGAATCGCAGCCGCCGTTGCAGAAGAAAACGAGAAGGGGTCCGGTGGGCTCTGCACAAGACGAATCGGGTGTGGCTGCGAGGCCTCGACGGAGGTGTCATCGCTGCCTTCGCCGTCGCTTGCAAGTCGTGGGTCGTGGTGGTTCTGGTCGGTGGCTGTGCTCGGGCTGGTGGTCGTGTATTTGGATTACGACAGTGACGAGTGGTGCCGGTGAGGTGAATTGCAGGCTTGAGCTTTGGGCGTCGGGATACATGTACTCGGGTTGGTACTCGGCCGTGCTTGGAGGCGCGGGCAGTGCGAGGTTTGGGTCGGAACGGGGTGTCGCCACCGCGGTGTAAGTCGCGCCGCCTCCCCTTCTTCTCCCTTTTTATTTTTTTTTTCTTTTCCTCTTCTTTCTCCTCTACTAGACCTTTGGGGTTTCTGTGATTAATCGGGTTTTCTTTGGGCTATGTTGACGAGATGGCGATTTTGGTGGAATCGATGGGGGGTTTGATGGCATGGCTTTGGTTTTGGGTGGTTGTGTTGATGGAGGCCTAGCTTCTTGTGGCATGTTCTGGTACTAGGTTGAGTGATTCGTCGATCGATTTCGCCATTATCTATGGCCGATTCAGTTGAACAGGTAATGACCCATTTTCCTTTTATTTTTGGTTATCCTCGAGTTAAACTGTTATTTTTATTTATAGGTTATGCATGGTCTGCTTGCTAGGTTTTGCAAGTAAATTATATGCGGTACACGTTTCAAATGGTTGCCTATGGTTTTAAGCCGGTCAACTAAATTTATATATGTATATATACCTTTGGTGCTACATATCGTGTCCTTGGAATGATAAGGAACTTGAACTAAAGGCTATTTCTTTGGTGCTGAACTCCCTGGACGCACTTTGGCATTTCATTGAATGTATCTTGTCTGCATTAGTGCATTACACATGGATTGTTTATTTTAGAAAACTAATATGTTACCCAAATAGTTATACTAAGCCTTGGACACGTCTCTATAGTTGACAGTGACATTATAATTTGTTTTTATGGGCAGTTGGTTCCCAACGAGGCCATGCTGGTTTTGGATATCTAGCTTTGTGCCTTACTTCAAAAGAGTTAAATTATTATGACATTGGGTTTCTTGTACCATAAGTCGTTCTCAAGATGTTAAAGTGGTTTCAGCTTTCAAACATTGTTTCCTTTTTCATAAGACTAAGATGGAAGTGGATCCTAATCCTTATTTACACTCCAGTCCGGTCAAGGATTAATATCCATAACTTACTAGTATGTATTTATACAGCGTGCATGCATCCATCCCAAGGTACAAAACACATAGTGTGGACGCATTCATCCTAAGGTACAAGTTAGTGTGTGATTCATGTTGTACATGTGTCTATGTCTAGGCACTTGTGATACCTTAGAAGCAACAAGGTTTTACGTCGAGGCAAGATGCGAGTTTAGCTTTCAAGGCAATCCAAATGGTCCAGGTGAGGACTTATAAACCTTTGTATGCATTACTGCCTACAATGCTCGGTTAATTGACTTGGTATGTAATGTGGTATTATTTGTTTGGTCTTGAATGTTGTATGCATGCTTGCCTGCTGTGCTGTTGTGGCTATTTGCAAAGTGAATTATGTTGATGATACCTATGACGTGGTGTGCCTGGTTATGTGACCTGTTGTCTGATGTGAGGTATTGTGCCTGTCTAGCATGACTTGTTTGGTTATGATAAACACATGAGATATGATTTTGTGGTTTGTGTGGTGACTTGAGGGCTGGAGGCCGGATTTCAAAATAAGATATTAAATCCACACAACCTGTCTGATATTAACGTATGGCAAAACTCTTTCTGCATAAGTGAGAATAACGAATTATAATAAAGTCTACTGTGGGGCTGTTGACCGGTTGGTTCGAGCGGGAAGTAATACCCCTCGGGATGGCATGCGGGTTAGCATGTGGGTCTGTTATGACCGGTTCTACCTCCCTCCTTCTACCTCCCCCTTTCTACCTCCCTCTTTCTCTCTGTCTCTCTCTCTCTCTCTAAAGATATGTTGGGCTTCGTGCCTGGTTTATTAGGCTTATGCCTGGTTGTCTCATGAGACGGGACCGAGCTCGACGCACACAGTAGAGGGCCCTAATAAAATTCTTAACCTTAATAACAAAGATAATAATATAAGTAATGACAAGTGATGGTACGTAGTCTGATGATGTCTTGCTCTGTGTATTGAGGTTGTTGTTGATTGATGCCGGTGTAATTGTAGTTGATTTGTATTGTATATTATTGGTTTATTTGTCTGCAGTGAGACAGTGGTTGGTCTCACCCCCTCACAGTTTTTCACAGGTTAGCTGATCGATGATCAGAAGAGCATATCAGCAGGTGGCGGTGCTTTCCTCTCCTCGGGTCGGATCCATAGAGTTCACTGCATACATGTTATCATATGTATAGTCTTCCGTTGCATACTCGTTTTTGTGTAATTTGTTGTACAATCGTTCATTGATTATGATGTTGATATTGTATCCCGGGTAGAAGGGCATTTTGGTCACTTTACATGCTATACAATCTTTAATGGATGATTTGGGATACGGGTGTCCCGGGAATGATAAGGGCAATTTGGTCAATCCATAATTAATTTATAACTTATATTAATAAATTGGGACACGGGCGTTTCATACTCACACAGAGTCATGGACTCTCCACTGAGATCAAGGACTACCTCAGACTCCGAGAACAACAGCTACATCGGTGGCACTGCCTTCAAGACGAACATCGTCGGCCTGAAGGAACACATGGTGGTCTCTCGAAGACGCCGGAAGAAGCGTGCTTCCAAAGAAGCTGAGGATCGAAAGGGCAAAGCGACGGCTGAAAGCAGCACACCGCAGCAGACGCTGATGCAGCTGAACGTCTCACTGAAGAAGATCAGCTCGGCGGTGGCGCAGATAGAACTGGCGTGCGCGGAGCTATTCCCTCACATGAAGAACGTACAAAAATTTGTAAAAGATCTAGAGAAGCAAGTAACTCAATAGAGTACTTCTTCTCCAATGTAAAACTATTATAAAATAAATAAAATAAGCTTTCTTTTTAAATCAAAATCTCTTGTGTTACGAAATCTCTTGTGTTAAACGGAAAATTAAAACATCTCAAGGCAA
Source organism: Turnera subulata (assembly GCA_028386065.3). Lineage (NCBI taxonomy): Eukaryota > Viridiplantae > Streptophyta > Magnoliopsida > Malpighiales > Passifloraceae > Turnera > Turnera subulata. The sequence goes on along the minus strand of JAKUCV010006946.1, from coordinate 67,962 downwards.
AATATAACTTAACAATAAAAGTATAAAATCAAACATAAAGAAATCAAAAATTAAACTCGTTTAACGAAATCAAAACAAAAAGGAATTAAAACAAAACATGTTTCATGCTCGGCGCGCAAATCGGTCCTAAGCATCCCCGATCCCGAGAAACGTGACATACACAGCTAACGGTGACGATCACGAGAGCGTCCTGTGTCCCACGAAAGGAACGTTACCCACTTGTTCACAAATTCTGCATGAGCCAAAAACGTCTGTCAGGTCTCGTATCTCTCCACGATGTCCGAACAGCTGTAAACTTGTCGCACATGCGCTCTACTCGAGGTACGGTCCCATCCGTCTAGCCTCAACGGTCACAAATGCATGTGATAAAAGATGCAAGAAAAATATAGTAAGACCATAAAAAGAAAGGACAAGGTAGCCAGAGCGAAAGAAAATCATAAGATGGAAAAAAGGCTGAAAAACTCTGGCATGGTAGTCCGAAAAACGTGTAAAGTAACAAGGCAATAAATGAAACAACGGAAATTTCCAAAAGCAAAATCTTGAAAATCAAAAATGGTAATCACGCTCCCCATAAGAGTATAAAAGGAGCGAAGCGGTGAGGTGTAAATCATCAAAAGCATTTTAAGGCAAACAAACGCTCAGAAAAACAAAAAAAAAACACAACGCTTAGAAACAAAATACCCACTCGTCCAAACACGATGCCTGCTCCTTCATCAGTCTTCTTCGTCGAGGGTGCCAATCTAGGCAGAAGGAACCGTCTGGCCTACAGCATGGTCAACGAACGAGCTGAAGAACTTCCGAACGAGCTCGGCAGAATGCCACGCCTAGTCTTCGTCGACGAACTCTACTCATCGCGATTCTTCGTCACTCCCATGGAAGAGGTGTTCTTCCTAGAGGACCGTGGCACTCTGAGGACCTCCTACTACGGCTCGGCAAACTCCATCATGTTCTTCATCTCCGAAAGGCTACAGGAGTTCAACCTGGAGTCCACTTGCCATACCCTGGCAAGGTACCTACTACCAGCTCTCGATGACGGCCCAGAGCATGCCCAGAATGACTCGTCTGCCCGTAACTTGGCCAAAGGCCCGACTACTGGTGTGGAACTGCAGAGGAGTCGCAAGGCGTTCCCAGGAGTTCTCGCGTACACTGAGGGACTTGAAGAACCAATACAAACCAAACATGGTTCTTCTGACGGAGACCCAGTGGCAGCCTCAAGACGTTCACGGTCTGATCCCACTCCGGTTCCCTCAAGCAAACCAGTTCGAGCTTCCTGGTCAGGACGGCAGAGGCGGCAAGTGGTTCTCATGGAGCGACAAGATCCAAGTCAACATCAACAACGACCCCACTAGCTTCAGGGTCAATGTCGTTCCAAGGCGTTAAATGTATTTTTATTTTTATAAAATATCAAATATCAATGTAATATTTCTCTTTGTAATGAAATTATCAGTATTATTAATAATATTTATATTTCTGCTTACTTATGGCATCATTTACCTCATATGTGTATGCTCTGCGACAGCTGGCGTCCCTTGACTGGATCCATAATGCACTAACTAAATGATATAAAATAATAAACAACTGGAGCGAACTATGCAAACAAGGACAACAAACACACAAAGACTGCCCAAAAAGACCTAACGCTCGCTCCGCTACCAAAATGAAACGCCCCGACCCGTATTTACCGTACACAGTAAACACGTGCCGGAACTGTAACAACCCAACCAGACAAAGCCCAGCATACAGTGTACGAAACTGAAACCCGGGCCCAATAGCCCAAAATAGGAAACATTATAAATAACAAAACCGGCCCAATGGCCCAATAATAGTAAAAACAATGCACGGCGGAAGACTTTAATAACTCACATAAACTGTATGTGACACAGATGCAAACTATGGATCCGAGCCCTGTCCAAGGGATAACGCCGCAGCCTGTCTGGAATGCACTCAACCTGTACAACAAATAACTCATCCTACGGGATGAAAGCCCGCAGGTGAGGGGTGAGTCCGAAGTGCTCACCGACGAAGGAAAGATAATCAATATGCACACTATAGCTACTCAAGGTCCAAAACAGGTAAAAACCACCAAATACAAAAGACTCGACCCAAAACCGGTCCAAGACCGAAAAGACTCAAATAAAATCCAATTATCCAATTTTATCTTTTCCGGGCCCCGTCACGGATAAGCTAGGGTCGTACGAGGTTATCAACCTGTTCCTGGTGCCAGATCAAAAAGAACCCAGGATCAACGTCCCAATCAAACCGACATCAACATGCCCATCACAAGTAACCCAGATCATGGCACCACAAAACAGTCTCAAACCATCGAGTCGTACCACTACTTAACACGTGACAATTATATTATCGTCATCAAAATCAAATCACTGGGATCAACATCCCTAACCAAAATACCGGGATAGACATCCCTATCCAAAACCCAAGGATCGACATCCTTGTCACAATTCATTATTTATTCTGTTATATTTAGTGCCAAAACGACTCAAGGATTAACGTTCAAAAACCAATCACAATACTGGGATAAACATCCCGACAACAATCAAGGCAATGGGATAAACATCTCGAACCAAACCACAACAAATGCAACATGCAATAATCAAGAAACACAATAACCGAGTAATATAGGCACATATCGAAGGAAATCCATCCTCACCTTGGCCGATTACTCAATTCCGGAAACAATGACCGGTCCGATGCCGGCTCCTCGGGAAACTGCCTGATATCCAACCTATACCACAAATCAATATATACACATAAATGCACATAATCTGTATACTATGATGCCAATACTGCGAATTATACCCATCCCGATTACATATCCTTTATTATCATCTATTACCATATTTTAACCTTTTTCGGAAAATAATATATCGTACGTATATTCGAATATATTCTCGGTACCATACTTTAACTAAAACTCTTCCAAAATAATTTTATGAAGGTATTTATCATTATCCAAAAATATATTTATCATAATTTTTCTAGGAAGATATATATATAGGTATATATATACATTTCCAAAATTATTCACTCCAAGCAATTATACTTTTCCAAAAAAATATTACTATAATATAATTCCCTGAAAAAAAATATAACGTACGCTTATATTCCCAAAATATTTTATGGTATTGTTTTCTTTCCGAAAATGTAGTTATTATATAGTATTTTTGCAAAGGGTATAGTCCATATTTCAATTACCTTAGCTTCTTGAAAATAATATAACATGATAGTTACTTTATTTATTTTCACAAAATATAATCATACACTATATATTTATTTTTCCCAGAAAATATAATTTATATATATTCAGATTATATTCATTATTTATTATTATTATTATTACTTTTTTAAAAAATTTCGGGCTGGGCCAGCTTAGCCTTATAACAGCCCATGGAAGTCCAGCCTACACTTAATGGTTGTCTTCAACCCGTGCTCACCTTGAGCAGCGACGGCAGCGGCGGTTGAGCAAGGCACGGTGACGTTGCGAGGGCGGCTGCAGGCGCGGATTGCTGCGGCGGCGAAGGGCGGTGGCGTACGCAGCTGCAGGGGAGGCGTGCGATGTCGGCACCGAGAGGAGGGGGCGGCGGCTGCTGTTTATGGGGACGGGACCTGCATCTTCCGGTGGCGGCGAGCAGAGCGGCAGCGCGGGGAGGAGACGTAGACGGCTGGGTCGCGGCGACAAGATGGTCGTTGGTGGTGGTGGCCGGCTGCGGTGGCGGCTGATACTCCTCCTCCTCCTCCTTTTCTTTTTTTTTCTTTTCGTTTCCCGATTTTCATTTTTTCCTCTCCTCTTTATTTTTCCTTTTTCCCTCATTTTCTTTCTTTTTTTTTCTTCATTTTTTTCTCTCCCTCTCTCTTTTTTTTCTTTCTTTCTTCTTCTTTCTTTTTTTTTCCTCTCTTTTTCTTTTTCTCTCTTTTTTTTTTCTCTTCTCTTCTTCTTTCTCTCCTGCTTCCATTCTTCTCCACCGGCTTTAAACTGTTTTTTTTTTACTATTTGACATGTGAGCTCAATAATGTAAATCGTCTGCATTACGGAGCGAGTCCGGTCCGGACCAGAAAATAACTGATACCCCCTTAGTTATTTTCCGGTGTGATTTTTTGAGAAATTCCGAAATCCGAAAAATACCAACTTAGGCCCGAAAAAAACACGGAAAAATCACGAGCGCCGGAAACTCTCGGTTTCGAAAAATGACTCCCAATTTACCTTGAATTAATTACCCAAGATTAATTCAACAGTAAATCACGGTAAAAAAAACTTTTATAGTCCCTGTAAAAATCAAAAATTTTACCCAGGTTGTTACACCCGTGGAGTAATCAAGTTTGTAATTCACAATTTTTTTTATTTTCTTGGTGTTATGGCGATTGATGAGGAGTAGAAGAGTAGATTTGTTTTGATTTTAATTTGGATTATTATTGGCGTGCTATTTTGTGAGAAGAAACGTAATCCTGAGGGAGGTTGCAAGGGGGAGGAGGAGGAAAAAGAGAAGAAAATAAAATATTTTAAAAATTATCAAATGGATAAAGAGGTCAAAGTTCTCATTTGATCTCTTCTTCTTCTCCTTTTTCTTTTCATACCGTATAAATATTTTAATTTTTCTTGTGTTTGAAAAAAAATTAAATAGTCAATGTTTATCTTATCTTCTTTCTTATTTTTTTTATTTTCCATAAGTTTTTTTTAAAAGGATTATGATTGATTATTAAGTGAAAGGAATAAACATTCCGGTTACGAGTAATCGTGGCAAAAAAAATTTCTTCTTTTTTCTTTATATAATTTTTTTTATTCTTTATAAAAAATTTAAAAAGAAATTTTACAAAAAAAAAGTGGCAAAGGAACCTTTTTTATATGTATAAATATTTTCTTTTTCATTTTTTCTCAATAAATAAAAAAAACCAAAAAAAGGTGGCAAAGAAACCTTTTTATATTTTATATAAATATTTTTTTATAATAAAATAAGAGAAATAAATTTAGGTGGGTGATCCTAGTTTGACAAAAAATACAGGGTGTAAAATGTAAATTTTTGTTTGCTGCTAGTATTTGTAGTAGCTCCAACTAGAAAAAAAAAAGGGTTAAAAAGAAAGGGAATCCGATTGGAAGATGGAAAGAATAGAAAAAAAAAAATAAAGGTTCAAAATAAGGGAATCCGATTGGAAGAAGGAAAGGCTTAAAAAAGGCCGGTGATGTTAAAGATCGGTTGTTTTGAATAGTCTATGTATACAAACAATTAGGAGGTGTTACCGTAGTAGTACCCAAAGGTTGCATACTGAAAGATTTAGGATACAATAATGGCGTATGATCTAAGCATGGGGGAGTCACACCGGAGAATAACGGACTAGATTTGTTGATGCTCGGGACATCGTTGATGGTTGACCGGATTTATTTTTACCGGACTATTGGTGGCAGGACTCGGATTTGCAGTACTGAGGGTGGAGTATGGCTTAGATTCGGGTTGTCTTGTGGAGTAATTAAGTTTGTAATTCACAAATTATTATTATTTTTTTAATTTTCGTGGTGTTATGGTGATTGATGAGGAGGAGAAGAGTAGATTTGTTTTGATTTTAATTTCGATTATTGTTGCCGTGTTATTGTGTGAGAAGCAACGTAGGAGGTTAGAGGGGAGGAGGAGGAAAAGGAGGAGAAAATAAAATATTTTAAAAATTATCAAATGGATAAAGAGGTCAAAGTTCTCATGTGATCTCTTCTTCTTCTTCTTTTTCTTTTCATATTGTATAAATATTTTAATTTTTCTTGTATTTGAAAAAAAATTAAATAGTCAATGTTTATCTGATTTTATTTTTTATTTTCCATAATTTTTTGAAAAGGAATATGATTGATTATGAAGTAAAAGGAATAAAAAAAAACTTTTCTTCATTTTTTTATAATTTTTTTCATACTTTCTCAAAAAAAAAGAATTAAAAAAATTATGGCAAAGAATTTTTTTTGTTTTCATTTTTTGTTTTATATAATTTTTTTTTGGATTTTGTTCTTTTATCAAAAAGTAAAAAAGGAAATATTACAGAAAAAGAAATGGCAAAGAAACCTTTTTATTTTATTTGACCGGAAATACACGGGGGGTTATTTAAGGTTAGTAACTGTAGCACCAATCCAACGGTTTAAAAGAAAAAAAGAAAAAAAAAAAGAAAAGTCGAATCCGATGGAAAGAAGGAAAGTTGAAGTCGGTGGTTTCCATTAGTCTGTCTATATATACACACAGGTCATGGAGTAGCCAAAAGTCAACTCACAGGTCTTGGGAGCCAATAAGACGACGTTTAAAAAAAAATTACTATAGTGATGGGTTGTAATTCAGTGGAGACCAATAGTGCCCTGCAGTCTGGATGGAACTAAATTAGCGATTATTCTTACTTCTAATTAAAAGAAAATTTTGTGCTGATCAATAACACAGATATAATAACCCTAACATAATGAGGTAAAATGCAGAATCACAAAATTTAGCGAGCCAAAAACCGTTTTTTTTTCAGGGCTGATCCTAGTTTGACCAAAAATACATAGGGTAAAATGTAATGAAGCCCTAAAAAAGGATTCTTTTTAGCAGCTAGTAACTGTAGCTCCAACTGAGGAAAAAAAAGAAAAAAAGAAAAAGAAAAAGAAAAAAGGTATTCGATTGGAAGAAGGAAAGACTAGAAAAAGGTTAAGTCCGTTCTTCTGATTAGTATATATACAAACAGTCAGGAGGTGTTACCATAGTAGTACCCAAATGTTGCAAACTGAAAGATTTAGGGTATAACATAATGGCGTATGATTTAAGCATGGGGAAGTCATACCAGATTGCCTCCTCCACAAAAAAAATCCAGCCAAGGCCCACACTTCTCTGCTCGCGCTCTTTTCCTCTCTTTTTGTGTTGACCGGATTTGTTTTTGTCGTACTAGATTTGTTGATGCTCGGGACATCGTTGATGGTTGACCGGATTTGTTTTTGCCGGAGTGTTGGTGGCAGGACTCGGATTTGCATTACTCAGGGTGGAGTATGGCTAGATTCGGGTTGTCCTATGGAGTAATTAAGTTTGTAATTCACAAATTATTTTTTCTTTATTTTCTTGGTGTTATGGCGATTGATGAGGAGGGAAAAAGTAGATTTATTTTGATTTTCGTTTCGATTATTGTTGGTCTATTATTTTGTGAGAAGAAAAGTAATCCTGAGGGAGGTTAGGGAGGAGGAGGAGGAAAAGGAGGAGAAAATAGAATATTAAAAAAAATTATCAAATGGATGAAGAGGTCAAAGTTCTCATCCGATCTTATCTTCTTCTTCTTCTTCTTCTTTTTTTTTTTCACACTGTGTAATATTTTAAATTTTCTTGTAATTAACAAAAAATTAAATAGTCAATGTTTATCTTATCTTCGTTCTTATTTTTTTTATTTTTCATATTTTTTAAAAAAGAAATATGATTGATTGATAAGTAAAAGGAATAAATATTCCAATCACCTCGTGGCAAAAAAATTTTTCTTTTTTATTTATATAATTTTTTTCATACTTTCTCAAAAAAAAGAAATTTAAAAAATTGTGGCAAAGAAATTTTCTTTTCTTTTTTCTTTTATATAAATTTTTTCTTTTTTATTCTTTATCAAAAAGTAAAAAGAAATTTTACAAAAAAAAAGTGGCAAAAAAACTTATATATATATATACATATAAATATTTTTTTCATTCTTTCTCGAAAAATAAAAAACAAATTTTACAAAAAAGTGGCGAAGAAACCTTTTTATCATTTATATAATTTTTTTTCATAATAAAATAAGAGAAATAAATTATTTTTTTATAAATATAAATTATTTTTTCTCATCTTTATTTTTCCTCTTCTTATGATATAAATATTTTATTTTTCTTTAAAAAATAATAATTATTTGTTGTTGTCTTTTTTTCTATTTTTTTAATTTTTTTCTAAAAATTAAAATAGAAAAAGAATCGAACGGTAATGATCTTGCCACGTGTCTGTTGGACCAGAAATGCCTAAGAGGGAAGGGGTGAATTAGGCTTTAAACTTTTTCGAACAGTTGCAGTCTTGTATTTGAGAAACCAGATCTTCCAGATGTTAGGTGAGTGTTTAGAGTGTAAAGTGTGTGTGAAAGGCAAAGAAAGATAGACACATTATCTTACAGTGGTTCCCCCTCACTAGGTACCTCCACTACCTAAAGGTTCCTTCCTTTAGGATTTCAAACACTCACTATGCTTAGGTTTTTGCGGGTTCAACCTTAACCTTTACAAACACAAGCTTTTCTACGCTAAGATCAAACCTTTACAAGCTTTTCACGGGCTAAGCTTTAACCTTTACAAGATTTTCACAAGCTAAGCTCTAACCTGTTAGATTAAGGTAATTAACATGTGCATTAGTGATTAATTAATTAGCCGATTAGTTCTAATTATTGGAGTAATCTAATTACCTAATCATATGCTTAAGTGGTTTTGATTAATGACAAATCAAGCCTATGAATATTTTAATCCACCATCCAAACCCTTGAATTAAATAATGAAATCATATTTTATAAGGTTTGAGGTTAGTGAGATTGGTATGTGTGCTAAGGATAGTATTTTATTAAGTCTCTTTCATGCCCATGGCCCACATTGGTTGTCTTAGAACTTTGAGGCAAATGTTGGAGATGCTCCTATACCCTATGAACCCGAAATCAAGCATGAATCAACCTAGAAAATATTTGTCTATTGATCTGGACAGGAGTTAGAAAGATTCATCTCGATTTAGCCCAAACCTAGGGCCATCAAACCTAGGTATCCGTCCAGCCTTCACTGAATTTCTGGGATTGTGCTGATTTTCTGGCACTTTTGAGGCAACTTTTTGTAGACGCTCCCATACTCTACAAACCTGGTACCTAGCTTAAATTGACTCAGAAAATATTTGACTAAAGATCTGGGCAGGTTTCATAACGGATAGATTCGAATCTGATCATCCTAGGATCACTAAACCTAGGAGTTTGCTAAGCTTTTGCTGACTTTCTTGTACTTTGGAGCCACCTGTTGGAGGCGCTCCTTTGAGCTTAAAACCTGCAAGCCTGTTTCTTTCTACTCTGCAGGTGTTTGTTTAAAGGACTGGAAAGCTCTCACAACGACTTAATCTGATTCAGTCCAACCTAGGAGATTCAAACATAGGTAGCAGCTCAACATGTGCAGACCACTCTCTGGAAATTGGAGCGATGAACGTTTTGGCGTCAATGATGCCAAATCTCGAGGTAGCAGAAATTGACAGCTAGCCGTTGGATGATGAGGCTATCACTTCTCCCAGCCTCTATAAATTGAAGGAAGACTTAAGAACTCAAGTTAGAGCTGCCATTACGAAGTCTTGACATCACACAACTTGAGTTATACTTGCAATTCTCCAAAAGAGCCTTAATTGAGTGATATCTTGAAGGCTAGAGTATTGAGCTTAATTGTACATCTTCTTGACTTTGTCATTGAAGATTCCTTGCTGTGAGATCAGAAACACCTTAGTGGGAACTTGGGATTAGTGAGCTAAGGTGGGATTCAACAAACCGAGGAGGTTTGTGGTGAGTGATAGGATTGAGCTTGCCTAGGGAAAAGCTTGTAAAAGGTTGTGGTTGAACCCGAAAAAGCCAAGATATAGTGAAGGTTAGAAATCTCAAGGTGGACTTCTTGAGTAGTGGAGGTAGTCCTTAGTGGCGAAGCACTCTAAATCGCTTGGCATATTTCTCTAACCTTACTCACTTAATTGTGCATTAGTGTATGTTTTAGTGCTGTTAATCTGCAGGATCAGGTTCACGACAGATTCGGCAGCATTAGTGCCAAATCAGGATTTACTTAAAAAGGGGCTAAGTCACCCCCCTCTTAGCCATTTTAGGCCTACATAACCTACCCTCTAATCTAACCCTAGACTTGAGTTCCCAGCAAATCTAATTCAAGACTTGCTTACACACAGCCTTTCGAAACGTATTACAAAGTAAGCAGAAAAGCCAAATCTTTTTAGCTCAAGCAATCACTCAGATTTTGCACAATGGCTGGGATGTGTTCACAGAGGTATTGATGGTCCTCTTTATAGAATCTGAGTGTGGGGAATGGCAGCTTCAACGGCTCCAGTACTTCCAGTTGACTTCAGTTCATTAACTCTTCAGTTTGGTGCCGTTAACATATGTCAACTCCTTGGTTAAAAGAAAAGAGAATCTGATTCTTTCAAAGGGAAGGCTTAAAAAAAGGTCGGTAATGTTAAAGGTGGGTTGTTTTGAATAGTCTATATATACAAACAATCCGGAGGTGTTACCGTAGTAGTACTTAAAGATTGCAAATTGAGAGATTTAGGATACAATATTGGCATATAATCTTATCTTCTTTCTTATTTTTTTTTATTTCCCATAATTTTTTGAAAAGGAATATGATTGATTATTAGGTAAAAGGAATAAATATTCGGGTCACTGAGTAAACGTGGCAAAAAAACTTTTCTTCTTTTTTTTATAATTTTTTTTCATACTTTCTATAAAAAAATGAATTTAAAAAAATTGTGGCAAAGAATTTTTTTTCATTTTTCTTTTATATAATTTTTTTTGATTTTGTTCTTTTATCAAAAAGTAAAAAAGAAAATATTACAGGAAAGGGGGTTGCTACAGTACCTTTGCAAAATCAAAGGTACCAAAACCCAAGCAATGTGGCCAACCGTATTTAAACAAGTGGATCAAAAAATAATAATTATAGTTTTGTCTAATATTATTAAAATTTTATATATTGATCCTTACATTATTTTCTTTTTATACTATTTCACACATATCTTATACAATTTAAAACCTAACCTGTTAATAAATAATTAATTTAAATGTATGTTGCACAGGATTTGTTATTGGTCTAAAATAATTTTTTTCTTTACATGTAAAAGAAATTAGAAAAAAATTTGTTTTTGTATATAATAAAAATGAAAACAAAAAATGAAAAACTATGAAAATTTTTTAAAAGGTATAGCATAATTCATTATAATATTCTATAAATATTTTTACTATTTAACTAAAAATTTTACAATTTTAGAAAGCTATAGAATAATTCATTCCAATATCCTATGAATATTTTTCATATTTCATAAAAAAGTTATGAAAAATTTTAAAAGGTAAAGAATAATTCTGTAACAGCCCAGGTAAAAATTTTGTATTTTTACCGGACTGTAAAAGTCCTTTTACCGCGATTTACCGAAAGAATTAATTTTGGGTAATTAATTCAAGGTAAATCGAGCATCGTTTTTTGTAACCGAGGGCTTTCCCGCGCTCGAGATTTTTCCGTGGATTTTACGGACCAAAGTTGGTTTTTTTCGGGTCCCGGAATCCTCAGAAAAATCACACCGGAAAATAACTAAGGGGGTATACAGTTATTTTCTGGTCCGGACGGTACACGACTGCATGATTGGGTCACGCAGCCGCCTCCTTTCTGTGCTGTCCGTGATTTTCCAGTGTGACCTGTGAGAACTTTTTTTCTTTCTTCCCGTTCCTTCATTTGTCTCTCCAGTGCATGCCATCATCTCCATCTCTTCTCTACCAAATTTTCCCTGCTAACCATCTACTGCAAAAACAATATCACACGCATACCATCTTTGTTCCCTGCAACTAAAACCAGGAAAAAAAAAAAAGAAAGAGAAAAGGAACAAAACACGCTACCACCCGAGACCACCACACACCGGCCACCATCACCCTCACTGCCGCCGCAACACCGAACCCAGTCACCACCACGTGCAGCCACCGCGCCGCACGATCCACCACCTGCCTCGCCGCCAGACGCACCACTGCAGCTGGAAACCCGACGGCCGCCCTCCCTCTTCTGCTCGTCGCCGTCACAAGCCACCTCAGCCGCGCCTCTCACCGCCACTGGCTGTCGCCCCTCGCCGTTCATCCTGCCGCCCATCTCGTGCCTCGTCGTCGCGCCACCGCCGACTGCAACCACACAAGGTTTTGATATCGGGCAATTTCCCGAGGAGTCGGCTTGGGACCGGTCATTGTCTTCAGGGTTGAGAATCGGCTAAGGTGAGGATGGATAACCTTTGATATGTGCCCGTAATACTATATGTGTTTTGTTGTTTGATTGAACTGCTGTGATGATTGTTATTGGCTGTTTGACTGCTATGATGTTGTTGTTGTTGATTGATAAACTGTGTTATTGGTTTGTGGAATCTGTGTTGAGATTAATGAACTTGACAATTAACACTTATTAATCACAATACTTTACAACTACCAAATCAGACACTTAATTCAACATTATTACCTTTCAACTTATTGAACTCTTTTACTTATGACTTTTAACTGATGTTATATGTTATTATTGTTGGATATTCGATGATATGGAATTGTGTTGGTTAATTGGCTTCTATGGTTATTGTTGTTGTTGTTGTTATTAGATTGTATTGTGGTTGGCCAACCGAAATTGCCTGAGATTGCTTGATTGATCTGTTGAGTTGATTGTTATCGGTTTCCATGGTTATTGTATGGTTGTTGATGTTAGTTGTTAACAGAGGATTGGTCTATTATCAGTGGATAAATTGGTTAATTGGGGAAAAAGAAAATGGAAAATGGAAATTGAAAATGATGGGGATTTAATTGTCACATGGAAAGTAGTGGTACGACTAGATGGTTAGAGGCTAGTTCTGTGGTGTCATGGCCGGTTCCTTGGTTATGGGATGTTGATCCCGGTTTGATTTGGATATTGGGATGTTGATCCCGGATTGGTTATATTATTGGGATATTGATCCCGGGTTACGTTGGCCTGGTATCCAGAATTAGTTAATAACCAGGTACGACCCTAGCTTGTCCAGTGACAAGGCCCGGATATTAAAATTGGAAAAGTTAATAAGTGAGTCGTGTCTTTTGGTTTTGGGTTTGGGATGTCGATTCCTATGATTTGGTTTTGGAATGGATATGACTTAATTGTCACGTGGTAATTAGAGGTACGACCGGATGGTTTGAGGCTATTTTATGGTGGCCATGATCTGGGTTACTTGTGATGGGCATGTTGATGCCGGTTGATTGGGATGTTGATCCCTGAGAATGTGATTGGGATGTTGATCCCTGAGATTGTGATTAGGATGTTGATCCCTGAGGTTGTGATTGGGATGTTGATCCCTGAGATTGTGATTGGGATGTTGATCCCTGAGATTGTTATTGGGATGTTGATCCCTCAGATTTAATATTGGGATGTTGATCCCGGGTTCTTTTTGATTTGGCACCAGGAACAGGTTGATAACCTGGTACGACCCTAGCTTATCCATGACGGGGCCCAGAAAGATAAAATTGGAATAATAATAATAATTCTTTGGTTTGTTTGGGACGAGTCTTTGGGTTTGGTCTGTCTTGTACGGTATTGTCCTTGGTATGGTTTGTGACTGTTGTCTGTATTACCATCTTTGAAGTACTATGGTTGCCTGCATATCTCTGTTTATCCATGGTTGTGAGCACTTCGGACTCACCCCTCACCTGCGGGCTTTCATCCCGTAGGATGAGTTATTCGTAGAACAGGTTGATGCATTCCAGACAGGCTACGGCGTTATCCCTTGGACAGGACTTGGATCCATAGTTTGCATCAGTGTCGCATACAGTGTCTTTGTGAGTTTTAAAAGTCTTCCACTGTGCTATTTATTGTCGTTGTTGGGCCTTGGGCCGGTTGAGTTATTATTGATGATCCCGGGTTCGGGTGATATGTTTTGATGTTGGGCCTAAGGGCCAGATTTCAAATATTTATATTTTGGGCTGTTGAGCCAGTTCTCTGTTGTTTACACCGTATGTTGGGCTTTGTTTGGTTGGGTCGTTACAGTTCCGGCACGTGTTTACTATATACGGTAAATACCGGTCGGGGCGTTTCAAATTCATTATAATATTCGATGAATATTTCCACGTACATGAGGACTCAAAACCTTCTTAACTTATTAAAAAATATTACTTGACATTATTCATCAATTTAAAGATTTATAAGTAAAAAAATAAAATGGACATAAAATTAATGTCATAAAAATTTATGACTCAAAAAAAATTAAAAAAATTGATTAATATATAATCACATAAATATTATAAGTCAAAGAATGCTCATATAAGTAAATAAAGAAATAATTATCAATAAGTCTATATTTTATAAAATATATGAATATGTCTACAAAGTAGATAACATAATATTTATCATTAGAAAATAACCGTCATAAGTTATAAAAATAAACTATACTTCGATAATTATTAAAATAAAATGTAATTACAAGTAAAAATATATGAAAAAAAGAAAATGATATATAATAAATGAAAATTTTGATTTAATCATGTGTTATAGAAAAGATAAGAAAACTTAATTACTATTAATTGTTCATCAAAAGGCAAAGAAAGTATCAAAAATTGTGCAATATAGCTGTATGAAGAAGAAAAATTTATAGAAATTGGTAACATGTAATTTAAGAATTATTTGTAGTTAATAACTATAGAGAAATTGACAATTTATCAAGAAAAAGAGTGAAGATTTGTAAAATATTTTAACTAATGAAATAAAAAAATTATAAAAAATATTTATTCCTTTATTATTAAAATAAATAAAATTTAAAGTCGAACAGTAAAAAAAGGAACATAGAATTAATATAAATTTTTATAAAAATATTTATAAAAAATAACTACATAATGAAAATTTCTTATTTAAAAAGTATAATTGTATGTTTTATATAACGAAGAAAACCAAATACATGAGAAGCTAAAAACATAGAAACTTAAGATTAAGAAAAAAATATTTTTTCAAATTACAAATTAAAATAAATAGTATGTACATGAATGGAGAGAGAGAAGGAATAGAAAATTTGTGTAGATTTTAAACAGTTTCTATGTCTTATAAAAAATAAAAATGAATGATTAATGAAAGAATTAAATTATTTTACAAGGCTAGGAATGTAAATTAAAAGTTTAAATATTAGTGAACAAGTAAATAAATGATAACCATAAAAGCTGATTATAAAAAAAATATAAAGTGCATTTTATTGATTAAAAAAAGTCCATATAGAGATAAAGGTACTTTTTTAAAAAAATCTCATATAATATAATTTTAAAATTAAAAAATTAAACTATCTCAAGGATTAAAAAAATAAGCTATTTATATAAAATAAATTAATAGAGGGAATATGGAATCAATATGCTAAAAATTTGCTATCCAGTTATTAGCTTCCTTGACGTTGGCGATGGTCAGCCGTGGAGTCCGTTGGTCAGCCCGGAATTAAGCGAAAAGGGTGGTCCCGGACGGTGGTCCCGTCATCAGATCGGAAAAAAGGTAACATGATACCTCTCTATGGATCGGTTAACAATTTAAATTCCAGATGTCTAGATTGTTAAGAAGCTTTTCTAGAGGATCTGCCTCTTCGGCATCCTCGCAGAATAACATGAATTCCGATTCAACAATAATAAATCAGCAAGAAGTACGAATTAGTGATATAGAAAATCAGTTACATAACTGGAATATCCTTAAAATAGCAAAAACAGAGGTGTATAAGGTAGGAATCTTCGATAGACCGCATGAATATTTAATAGAAACAACTGAGCAAACACTACCGGTAAGTCCTCAAACTGAGCATGTCGAGCTGTTGAGTTCATCTAATATCAATAGGCATAAGCAAAAATATAGATTTCTGCATATAGGATTAGTGCAAGTGGCTATTAAACCGTTACATAGATTAGGATTAGACTCTCCAATATTACTATGCTTAAGAGATGCAAGATTCGCAAACTTCTCCGACTCTTTAATAGCTGTATGTGAAAGTAATTTAGCAAATGGCCCTGTTTATTTTAACTCATATCCAAACTACTCCGTAGATTTATTTGATGAAAATATTTTAAAGGTCTTAACTCTCAACATTAATATCCCCTCAACAATGATAGAAAATTCAAAAAATGCAGCAATAATTTATAGGGTCTACTACAAATTAATGAGCTCAAGTATTAGTCCCAAAGCCATTAACCAATCACCAAAAGGTACTACGACGTTGATAGAAGCAAGTTATGAACATATGAATATACAGACACCTAGAATGCTAGAATGGGATCAAGTCAGTTTCCCTGAAAACTGGAGTTTGCCAGGAATCAATCCAGTTAAGACTTTACCTCCTAGAACAAGACCCTTTGACCCTTTGACCCTTTGACGGTGCAAATAAGATTTCAATCCAGAAGATTTGATAACTATAAAATAGATACGCCAACTCCTTCAAGAAAATCAACAAGTAGTATACCAACCCACCTTAGAGGAGTAGACTTCCAAAGGACTATACCTAGACCATTCTACCAAACCACAGAGTCTAGTCAACCCCATTCTTTACCAACAGAATAAGAATCGTCACCCCCACTCTCACCGACAGTTAGTGATATGCATCCCCCAGGAAATACCCCTTATGATGACTAGTTAAATGTTCTTACGTCAAAATTCGAACTGGATATAACATTATTAAAAGAAAAAATTTTAGATCCCTTTTATGAACAAGAAAGACGAGATTTTGCAGCACAATTTACCTCTCACGATCGCCAGAAGATTAAAAAGCAATATTACGAAGATTTAATTCACATAGAAGACAATATTGGGTTTTTCCCTTGGTGGCAAGTTAACAAAAGCAAATGGGAGACAAAGTATCAAATTCATGAAACCTTTAGGATAGCGCAATCTTGGCATACGACAAACTCAGGGGAAACTATAGTATCAACTCACCCCCCATTAGAAGAAATAAAAATTCAATGGAAAAATTCAGAAGTTATAGCAAGCCCATTCAAGAAATCAACAGAAGACCAAAATTTCACTGCATTAAGAAATCAAAATAATTACACTAATCAAATACTTCATACTATATCTAAACAATTAGAAATTATAGAGACAAATCAGCAAATAGAAGTAAAAGACTCTAAGATAGAAGGAACTTCCCAATCATTATATCGGTCGCTAGAAAAACCCATAATTATTCCTCCTGAACAACCCAAAATAAAATTACATAGTCAATCACAAGAAAATGAAGAACTAATCGACATCATCACTCAAAAACTTAAAGCTCTAGACATAAAGACACCAAAAAAGCAAATATCTGTATTAACAGAAGGAGATTACTCAGAACCAGATATCGATATCGATGACTTAATGAGGCAATTTGATGAAAAGATGACCATTAACAAAATAAAAGGTAAAGCGAAAATCCAACATGAAAGGCAAGAAAAATTCAACAAACCAAAGATTCCTCACTATTATACCAAGCCATCATTACCCGACATAGCTTTTGAAGAAAGAGGGTATCGCTTTCAAAGAAAAAAATGATGGGAAAAGCATCTATGAGTGGAATATAGATGGAGCATCAAAGTACGCAATCATGTCTATTTTGACGGATATATGTATGGCAGCAACATCTTACAAAAGTAATAACAATACGGATAAAGAAACTGCTTTAACTTTAGTTAGTGGGTTCTCAGGGTAATTGAAAGGATGGTGGGAGAATTACTTATCACAGAATGACAGAGACACCATAATAAATGCAAAAAAATCGACATCCATAAAAATAGAACAAAAACCAAGAGCAACCACTAGTGCCACACCAATGGCCATAGATGAAGAAAATGGTGTAGCCACATTAATATATGCAATTATCAAATCCTTTATAGGCAACCCAGAGGATTCACGAGAAAGGGCATCAGAGATATTAGCAAATTTAACTTGCCCAAAATTACAAGATTTCAGATGGTATAAAAATATGTTTTTAACCAAAGTCATGATACGAACAGATAGTCAAAAAGAATACTGGAAAGAAAGGTTTTTAGCAGGACTTCCAAGATTATTTGCAGAAAAAGTTAAAAATAGATTAAGAGATAAATACAGTGGAAGTATTCCTTAGGATCAACTAACTTATGGAGACTTAATCAGTGAAATTAATAAAACTGGTTTGGAACTATGTAATGATATGAAACTAAAATCAAAACTAAAGCAAGAACGACTGGCAGGAAGAAAAGAATTAGGATCCTTTTGTAGTCAATACGGGTACGAAAAAATAATATCACCCTCACAAAAGAAGCAAACTAAAACAATAAGAAATTATCGAAATTACAAAAAATCCCATTTTAGAGGCAAAGATAGGCCATATGAAAATAAACCAAATAAATTCCAAACTCGCAAAAGTAGATATACAAAAGGACGAGTCGTCTGCTACAAATGTGGACAAGTAGGGCATTACAAAAGAAATTGTCCCATGTCCCAAAAAATTAGAGAATTAAATATCGATGAAGAAACAAAACAAGAATGCTAAATCTTCTACTAACAGATGATAGTGATTTAGAGGATGAATCAGATGATGGTTTATATCCTGTACAAGAAAGCCCGGGTGACTCAGGCGAAGAAGAAACTAGCTCAGACGACAACGAAACAGGGGTATGCGCCTGCAAAACCAAAACAATAAAATGGAACCGTAGTCTTTTCTTAAATTAAGATCTAAATTATTGTTTTTATCTTCTGGGTAACGAGCAACGAGAGTACCTTATCAAATTTAAAAATTCTTTGATAGAGAAAGAAAAGCCAGAATACGAAAAACAAAAAGAAGCATACAGCATAGACCGAATATTATTTCAAAATCCTAAGGAAGAAAAAATAACCACTATACAAGACCTACAAATAGAAATCAAGCAAATAAAACAAGACATTAGGCAATTACAAAATGACAATGAGATAATAAAACTAAAAATAAAGGACAAAGAGAAACTCACAAGTTTTGCTCTGGACTTACCAAGTTCAAGACAGGAAAATCATGATTTGCCCAGCTCAAGCAAAAACAAGGATGACAACCTGGAACAATTTATTAGCTCTATTTCAAGAATTAATTTCTAAAAATGGCATGCATACATAACTATAATAATAAAAGACCATACCATTAAAGTAAAAGCCTTAATAGATTCGGGTGCCGATCAGAATTGTATTCAAGAAGGACTAATACCCACTAAATATTTCGAAAAAACCACCGAAAGACTTTACACAGCCAACAATGAGAGATTACGAATCAATTATAAGTTATCCAAGGCACATATCTGCAATCAAGGCATCTGCTTTCCAAATACCTTTTTATTAATCAAAGATCTGAGTCAATCAGTAATTTTAGGAACCCCCTTCTTAACGCAAATATACCCGTTTACAGTGTCAACAAAAGGAATTACAACAACAGTACTAAATAAAGAAGTAACCTTTGAATTTACAAATCAAATTAAGGACAAAGAAATTAGTCTTATTAAAGATCAGATAAGCGGAATTTTATTGGTTCAAAAAAGAAAGCATTTACACTCATTAACTCAAGAAGTTAACTATAAAAAAATAGAACAAGAAATAGAAACCCCTGGGGCTCAAAAGCAAATTAAGGAGTTAGAAGAAAAATTTCAAAAAGAAGTCTGTGCCACTATACCCAATGCATTTTGGAACAGAAAGCAACATGTGGTAACATTACCCTATGAAAAAGATTTTTCGGAAAAAAATATACCTACTAAAGCAAGACCTATCCAAATGAATAAAGAACTATTAGAATATTGTAAAAAAGAAATACAAGAACTCTTAGATAAAGGATTAATAAGACCTAGCAAATCTCCCTGGTCCTGCGCAGCATTTTATGTACAAAATCAGGCTGAAATAGAAAGAGGAGCACCTAGATTAGTCATAAATTACAAGCCGTTGAATAAAACATTACAATGGATAAGATACCCAATGCCTAACAAAAGAGACCTCATCAAAAGACTAAGTGGCGCCATGATATTTTCTAAGTTTGATTTAAAGTCAGGATATTGGCAAATACAAATTCATGAAAAAGACAACTACAAGACGGCATTTACTGTTCCATTCGGACACTATGAGTGGAATGTGATGCCTTTTGGCTTAAAGAATGCGCCTTCGGAATTCCAAAAGATATTAAATGATATATTAAACCCACATTCAAAATTTACCATAGTTTACATCGATGACGTGTTAGTATTCTCAAGAACCTTGACAGAACATTTCAAACATTTAAATAAATTCTTGAACATTATTAAGCAAAACGGACTAGTAATCTCAGCAGCAAAAATGAAACTAGTACAGGCAAAAATAAGATTTCTAGGCTTCAATATCTACCAGGGCACCATTACTCCAATAAGTAGAAGCATTGAATTTGCAGATAAATTTCCAGACGAAATAAAGGATAAAAAGCAACTACAGAGATTTTTGGGATGCCTAAATTATGTCGCTGACTTTATTCCCCATTTAAGAACCATATGCGCCCCCTTATACAAAAGGTTACGAAAAGAAGCACCAGAATGGACAAATGAAATGACGGCAACAGTAAAATTACTAAAGCAAAAGGCGAAAGTACTACCCTGCTTAGGAATACCACAAGATGACGCACCATTAATAGTAGAAACCGACACCTCGAACAAAGGATATGGAGGCATATTAAAGCAAAAAATAAATCAACAAGAACAGTTAGTTAGATATCATTCAGGAGTATGGATAAGTGCACAACAAAACTACTCTGCTATTAAAAAGGAAATATTAGCAATAGTACTGTGTCTCAATGCTTTTCAAGACGATTTATTTAATCAGCAATTTTTATTACGAGTAGATTGTCAGTCAGCAAAATTTGTATTAGAAAAAGATGTCAAAAACCTAGTATCAAAACAGATATTCGCAAGATGGCAAGCTTTGTTATCTAATTTTGATTTTGTTATTGAACATATTAAAGGAGAATCTAACAATTTGCCTGACTTTTTGTCTCGTGAATTCTTGCAGGGTAAGCAACTATGAGTAACCGACAGCCCCTACTAAATTATGAAATACTGAATATAGAAAAGGCAATACAAAGATTAAGTTGCATAGATTTCTCGCATAAAGAGGCAATAGAATGTTTGAGAAAAGAAATTTTAGAAGCAATCGATCAGAATCATACTCAACATGAAGATGCACATGAAATCGGAGATGAATTAGATGAAGAAATTTGCAATTGTGAGGAATATTATAAAAAGGAGCAATTTTTCATATCTATGATAGAATCGTTGAAAAAATTATTATAAAAATGATTACCGAGGCAGAACTTGAGCAAGGACTTGAAAGTGGCTATTTACCTTATAGGCATCCCACACAAGAAAAATATAGTATACAAGATATAGTAGAATTCACAAAAGTAGTCCCGGGAATTTTGGAAGTGGCAACTTACTATACACTTCCTTTATCCCCTGCAAAAATTTACCGAGCAGGAAGAAGTGTCACCATAACCAAGAAATTAACGCAACCTATACTCAGCAACGAAGTAATACATCGAATAGTGCCAAAAGCAAATGTTAAATATTGGGCTAGATATTATAAAACAACAGAAAAAGTAGTTAGATTAGCTATGAGAGAAAGACCACGTGATAGATGGAGTCAAGATGAATTAAAAAGAATTCTGCATAGTTTTCCAGTACTAACAGGGTAAATTGCAGGATGATTAAGAAGAAGACACTCTTCGAAGGAGGCAAAAAAGATGAGACTAGCAATCAAGAGGAGGAAAAAAAGGCAATAAACTCAGCAAATTTCCCGGCAATAACTGCAACAAATTCTTATAATTTGGCAAACAAGGCAATAAGTACCCCCCTTATTACTCCGGCAAATATCTCTGCAGGAAAATTAATTTTAGGTTCACCCTCAAGAATCCCGAATTATGCCTCGGCATTAACAAATTCAACACCAGCAGCCCCACCAACACCGCAAAAATCGGCAATGAGACCATTATCTCCCATAGCCCATCCTAGGGCCCCAACAACTATTGCAACCAGATCCTATTCAGCAGATAATACCTACCTCTCACAGCAACAGCATTATGTCATCACTACTGTTATTCCTATTTTTCCTTTGGAAACCGAAATTATGGGAACAAACATTCAAGATACCTTCCAAAAGATCTTCCCAAAAAACTTTTATTTCTTCCCAGAAACCTCATTAAAAACAAGAGAATATTATGAAAGAATCCTTAGAGATACTGGATCGGCAATTATCGAGCATACATACAATAAAAGTCAAGATTTGATTGCCTATTCAAAAATAAAAATCCTGAAAGTCATGACCTACTCCGACTGGAACCAGCATCCTTGCACACCAAAAGAATTTTCGGCATTAAATATGAGTGGCATGAGAAGCTATAATTATTATGATTATCAAAAGGCATGAAAGCAAGTTTTCTGGTATCGCCCCAACATCCACTCATGGTTTGTGTTCTTCACAAGAACTTGCGATCAAAGGATTTTTCCACAATGGTTCATGAACTGGTTTCAACAAATCAAACCCACTGAAGCAATCTTTCCTACGGAAGTTAACGAGGGATTCAAAGTATTTCAAGAAAGCGTGTCCTATGAAGGAGTAACCCCTGATCCCATGTTGCAATTTATTTTAGCATTTGGATTATCTTGGATCGTCAGCTGGGATTTGCAATATGCTATAAAGGAAGGAAGACCTTATTTCTTAACAGAATCATCAAAATCAAATGGTGGCCAAAATTTGAAGTTAATCGCGCCTGCAGACAAACAGTCCTTAGGTGGATCAACAATGAAGATGTCGAAGTCGAAGCAAATCAGATGGCAACATCCCCAGCACAATCAGAGCATGATACAGAATTCTTAACCCTCAAAAGTCAAGCAATGGCGGCACTGGCTGCGGCAAAAAATGCAAAAGAATGTCAAGAACGATTAAAGGAATTTGGAAGTCATTTGTCCACGGAGGATGAAGTAGAGGACCCCTACTACCAGAATGAAGATCCTGATTATGGAATAGCATTAGATTCCTTGTACTAGGACATGATGCAAGCAATGATGTAAGCATAATAAAACGTAAGCAGTGATGTAAGAATAGTAGACATATGCAAAATATGGCAAACGTAAGCAATGACGTTTCAAAAATTCAGCATGTTATAAAAAGCATAAGCAAGAAGAGAGAGGGCAGAGCTTGTAGAACTGAATTGTAAGACTTGTGAAATCAATCAGAATTCCTTTGCAAAATCATTATGTGTCCATTAGTTTTCTCTCTTTACAGAAAACCTTTCGATTCCATTATCCACCCTATATTACCACATCATCCACGCCATATTACCACATTATCCACTCAAGATAAAGGTACTTTTTTAAAAAAATCTCATATAATATAATTTTAAAATTAAAAAAATTAAACTCTCTCAAGGATTAAAAAAATAAGCTATTTATATAAAATAAATTAATAGAGGGAATATGGAATCAATATGCTAAAAATTATGTTGTGTCCAAAAATTTTAAAAATTATTAGTGTAATCTCTTAGAATCTATACATAATAAAATAAATAAACAAGAAAATTAAAAATGTAGACTGATGAAAATAAAAATTTAATAAATTATTTACTCATAAAATAGCCTTCAGATATTATACTATTGTAATCACTAAAAACTGAAAAGCTATATAAAAAATAAAGAAACAAACAAAATATAATGACAAATAAATTATGAAAATTGTAAATGAAACAAAATCAGTATATCTAAACTCTCTATATAAAAATGTATAAATTACATACAAAGATAGAGCAAGTGAATAAAAAAACATAGATAAATTTATGATTTATGTAAAAGATGAAAGTGTAGAAAAATAAGTTAATAAAATATATACCCACTTATAATACTTATATTAGTTATTTATATTTAAAAACTAATTAATATTAGAATAATAATTTAAATTACAACATGTTTAACTCTAGTATGTCAAAAATATTTAAAATTCTAATTAAAGGTAATAAAATACTATTAATTTTGGTCATGATACTAGAAATAAAATGTTATACCATTATTTCCTATTTATTTTTTAAAATTCAACGGATTGTGACCAAGCATGATATCCAACAACACTTTAGCTTAATGACATAAATTTTCAAATTTTCCAGTGGCGTGATCTATGTTCCAAGAGGACAATCTCATAAATTTAGCAAGTTTTTATTGAAAATTTTAAAAGTAATGGGTAGTTTAATAAATTTAAAAACTTCAAGGACTATTCTAAATAATTAGAAAAATAATAAAATGATTATTTATATAACTAAATTCCTATTGGTCTATGTCAGCATGGGTTTTGGTACCCCAAACGTTGACAAAGGTACCGTAGAATTTCCCTACAGGAAAAGAAATGGCAAAGAAACCTTTTTATTTTGTTTGACCGGAAATACACGGGGGGTTACTTAAGGTTAGTAACTGTAGCTCCAGTCGGTTGAAAAAAAAAGAAAAAAAAAAGAAAAGAAAAGTCGAATCCGATGGAAAGAAGGAAAGTTGAAGTCGGTGGTTTGATAAAGTCGGTGGTTTCCATTAGTCTATATATACACACACAGACAAGGCAATCTGGGGAGGTGTTACTATAGTTGTAGTAGTAATAGTAGTAGCCAAAAAAAAAAAGATTGGGAAACCGAAAGAAAGATTGAGGAGATGGCGTATGATCTAAGCGTTGGGGAGTCACAGCGGAGAATAACGGACTACCTGAGCCGCTTCTCCGACGCCGTTTACTCGCAGGACGGCGGTGCTTTGAGCAAGCTCCTCTCTTTCTCCTCCAACTCCCCCTACCTTCTCTCCGTCGCCGAAGCCCTCGATGCTTTCCACGGCGCGAATAGGTTAGGACTGAAGCAACCGGGTGAGAAGTATGGGCAGTTTGGGGAAATAATCGCGCCCTTGTTTCTTTCTCTGCAAAATTACCGGCAGGGGAAGTTGGGTGATGCGTATCAAGCATTCGAAAAGGCTGCAAATGCCTTCACTCGGGAGTTTCGGAACCTGGAATCCTCAGCGTGGGCTTTGAAGGCGGTGTATGCGGTTGCTCATGAAATTAGGGTTCTTGGAGAAGGGGGTGACAGGGGGTTGGAGTCGCCAGAAACATTGAAGGGGGCTGGGTCGTTCCTTATGAAGATGTTTGGTGTTCTTGCTGCAGGGAAAGGCCCGAAACGTGTTGGGGCACTGTATGTGGCTTGCCAGCTATTCAAGATTTACTTCAAGCTCGGCACAGTTCACCTCTGCCGCAGTGTCATAAGAAGCATCGAAACTTCCCTGTTTTTCGATTTCGAGGAGTTCCCTAAGAGGGATAAGGTGTCCCACATGTATTACACTGGCCGCTTGGAAGTCTTGAACGAGAACTTTGCTGCTGCTGATCANTTTTATGCACATTCAAAAAAACAAATAAATATTTATTTCCAAAAAACAACACTGCATGAGAGCAGACAGCAATTACCAATGTTTTTTAAGAGTAATTAGCAGACAATGTTGCGTAGAAGTATGCTACGACAAAAATAAGTTCAAGGCATGCAAGGGACCTCCAGGAAGTCGTAGACCTTGCTGTTGACCAATTGTGTAGAACCAAAACCCTCCATGCATACCAAGACAATCTCCTGTTTTCAGCTTCCAATATGATGCCTTCCATCTCCCCAACATGTCTCACAACAAAAACACTGAACTTTATCTAAAAGGAAAGCATACTGATGAATGAGTGCATTGAGTAACAAAGCCAGGCTGAAAAGATTGATGAAAATTGCAGAATACTAATAAGAAAATCAAAATTTCACCCACCTTCTAAAATAATGAGCTATCCTCACTCCAGATAAGTCAGAAGCAGCCTGCATTTTAATAGAACATTAAAGTTCGCTCAATTTTCCTCAGCAGATCAAGTTCCCACAATAAAGTAACACATGCTGATACCAACCAGCAAATTTACTTGTGTGATGAAATAGCACATCAAATCATATATTTCAATTCAGGCTTTTAGTACGATAGAAGAATGCAGTTTAAACAGCTGGCTGAAATGATGTACCTTCCCAAGGAAGCATTTTCCTTGTGAATCTTTTCTATCTTTGTTTGGAAAAGAAGTATTCCAAGTATCTTTTCTATCTCAGCATTTTCCTTGAGACTGGAATGCAGTTTAAACAGTTAATTATGATTTTTTTTTTAAATGAAGTATTCCAAGTGCTGTTTCTTGGTCTCTGCAGTAAAGTCGATATGCTTATGCAAGCCCAGAAGTATAGAATTGCAGCATGCACACGAAACTTCCTTCTGTACATGCCTATACGATAAATATTGCCAATAAATATGGGGATATTGTTACCATTTCCATACGACGAAGGAAAATTTAATCGTTGGAGGCAATCTTACAAACATCAAATTCCTGTACCTACATGAAAAATATCAATGAAGAAAGCAAGATTTTTTTTTGTCAGAAAGAAAGCAAGAAAACACACTTCATTTTACAACTGACAGAATCATCCTTTTTTCTTCTTCGCGAGCTTGTGCTGAACTTACAACACCAACATACGGAAATCAACAATATAAACATCAAGATCCATCTCTACTGGTTATCTGGTACCTGCAGGTCTTATTCATATTAAAAACCCAGTACTTTGTATGTTGGAATAGTCTCGGTAGCCACTGGACAGTTGGGGACTTCTCTGGAAAATGAAGGATTATGGTCTTTGCTCAATGCATGAAGCAACTTTCAAGGAAATCCTCTGATATTCTGCATCTCATGCCACCACTGGACTGCTTGCTCCTTGTCCTCTTCAGTAGTTGAACCAAATGAAATTGAATATGATTGACGCTTTATTAATTCCTGTCTCAAATATCATTTTGTCTGCTTTTTACGATGTCCTGTTGATGCCATGAGAACAACAACAGCTACCATAAACATGAGCAGAATGCTAACTAGCAATCCATAAGTTTTTCGAGAAGATCTTCAGTACTCTCCAAACAGAAGTATACCCCAGAAAGTGCTGACTAGCGGGAGTGCCTGACCAACATCTGCTGCTGCGTACCCTGCAGCTTGACCTCCCATAAATTGGAGATCATTCCCAAACCCACACAGGAAACCAGCCAACAAGGCCCACCCCCTGCCATTCCAGTCTTTAAGATAAGCCTTTATTGATGATCTTGGTAAGTTTAGTACGGGGCGGTACAGGAAGGTGACATTGAGAAAGATTCCAAGTATAAAACAAGAGACTGAGAACCAGAAAAATGCAGTGTATAAAACCAACTTTGGAACCCCTTTTTTCAAGGTGTGCAATTGATCATTTGTTGCCAAGTTAAAAGCCGGCGCGAACAGAGAGAAACAAAGACCGGCAAACAACGTTATCCCCAGTCCTATCATGGTGCTCTTCCCAGATACCTGATTTAGGAAAGCCAGACACATGTGGTGCAATTTAGAGTCATGATTCATGAATTACCAGAAGCTACATATCTATCGTGAAATGTGATCTCAAGAGGCATTTAGTTCAAAAAGAAAGCAACTCATGGCGTCTTTTAATAATGCACTGAGAACACACAACCTGTAGTACCATACGGCATTGTCCCAAATCCATTTAACAGAAAATTCATGATATATATTAATCCTCAACTTAGTACCATAAGAAAGCTGAACCCCCAACCATTATTGGCCCTTCTGTTCTCAAGTTCCACAAGGAAGTCTGCTGCCCCAAATTTCACCTCTGAAATACTGCTTTCGTCTCCCACATCCTTTTTACCTGGAGAGTAACATAACCAGGTAAGGAACAAGCTGATGAAAAAAAAGTATGGAAAAATAAAAAAATTGATAAATGAAAACAACAAGCTACAAACCTGAGTCTCCAATAGCTTCCTTACATGTGGCAGTATCTGAAATCCTTCCAAAATTAAGTTTTAGCAGTGCGATCAGGGCCATAAGAGTAGATTGTGGACAGAATGCGCATGGAAGAATATTTCTATGCTGTTGCAAATTCCCTAATCCGATGAAAACAAAATAAAATCTTTTCCATGGTACAGCAACAATCGTGTTAACTAGATAGCAAAACAGCACAAAGATGAAAAATTGTTTAGGGTGGAGGAAGCTTTGTTTGCTGGCGATAACTGGTAGCACAATGACAACATTAATTACATAATATATTATAATGCATATCGTATCAAATGACTTCAATGAAAATTTCCACAAGTTTCAGTACTACTTGTGCATTTGTTAGGAAAGTATAACATGCATATCAACACTGAGTGCCAAAAAGAACCACCACCACCAGCACACCAAGAGAGTGAAGAGGATTAAGGAGAGTGAACGCAGCACAAAAGGTGTTTCTGGAATGATTTTATACTTTCATGTTTTTTAAAGTCAACAAGGAGGCTGTAGGCCAACTCAACCCAAAAAAACTTTAAACTGTTTGGTGAAGTTCCAAATAAATTTTTTATACTCTAAACATTGATAACATTGACCAAGAATGAATATGCATCAACTTTTTTGTACCCATGGAATTTAATGTAGAGTAGGAAAAAAATTACACACTCTGCTCCAAATTTATTTGCGAGCTTTGCTCTGTTATCAGCTGCATTGGATGAGTGAACAGCCGAACCAAGAAATGCAGCAATGAGAAAGCAGGCAGCACCAGGAAAAAGAATCTTGGCATTATTAATCTTGTCATCCAAGAAGTAGTTCAAAGTTGTACCTGTGAAAACCAACCCCAAAAGTAAGCAATGAACTCAGTCAAGTACAATACTAACAAGTAACAACTTGGATGGATATGTTTTGAATCCACAATCAGAGCCAACCTATAACAAAAGATATACTGGAAAAAATCACTGTGGCCAGTGACAATCCGACAAAAGCCCAAGCATACTGTGTGGATAGATTTCCAAGGCTGAGCGCCACGCCACCGGCCATAGCAAACATCGTCCAATTATCCTGCATCGAGGATTAGCTTTGCATAGATTTTCTACTGCTTCAAACAGAGAAAAGAAAGGCAACAGACAACCAAACTAGGTGATGAAAACAGTTTTGCAAGTAGAGGAAGTAAGTTAAATCGGATCAACGTACACTGAGTTGGGAAATTTGGGTAAAAAAATTAGGTGACTCAGGTGTGCTCTCTCCTATCTCACCAAATGTCAAAGCTATAATTACAGCAGCCAGGAGATTGGTGATGGAATAATCAAGATAAATATGCTGGGGAAGGCGACCTCATCTTTCTAACAAAGTCATAACAGCAGGCCAGGTGCCCAGAAAGAATAACGCAAAGTAGCATGCACACTATGGCTCCTCCTTTGCTGTCCACCACATACATTTTCAATGGCCTCAATACCACTCTCTTGTGAGATATCCCTGAAGAGATAGATCCTGAGCAAATGGACTATCAAACTAGACTCTGCAAAGAATGTCACAGGAGACAAAAATACGGCGTTAATATATCAGGTATCTCCTGAAAGAAAAGTAGAAAAGTTAATGTCTCAACTCTCAAGGACCAAAAACAAAAGCAACGCCCAGGCTTGAAATGATATGTGAATCGTCAAGAGAAATGAGAGATTCTGAAACTGAGCTGAAGGAGAACAAGGTGAAGAAGAGGAAAAGATTATGTGGAGTGAAGAAGACAAAGGCCTTGTTGTACAATGTATAAGAAAGAAATCAGGAAAGACAATGCCTCATGTATAAAAATTAAAAACTGGACTTTAGGTAATACACTATTATGGTACAGATAACTTATCTTAATTATATTCTTTTAAAAAGAATTTCAGACACACCCAAATTATTCAAAAAAAAATTCACACAGATATTTTTCCATTAAACTGATAAGCAGAGTTTCTAATCAATAAAGATAAGGATAAAACTTTTTTTATTTAAATTGATGAATTTGATTTTAATTATATTCTTGCAGAAAGTGTTATATATATATTATGTGATTTACTCTATTATTGTTATCTGATAAGAATCATATTATACCCAACTAATCTTTAATCATTTTTTTTTATCGTGCATCTCCTAAAAAATTTCATTATTTCTCTATAAATACAGTTACAGTCTTTGTTTGTCTATGTAAAATAATAGTCTCTGTATGTGATACAGTTTTTTCTATCATTCATTCATTTCCTTTTACTTCTTTTTTATTTTATTTTTGCACTACACAAGGTCTAGATATAGTCTCTGTCTGTGTGTGATACAGTTTCTCTATAATTCACTCATTCTCTCTAATTCCTTCTTTGTTTTGTTTCTATTTGCATACGTATGAATGTTGATATAATATTAAAGTTATTTTGTCTCTCATAATTAAGCATCCTATTTTTTTTTATATTCTTTTTATTTTTCCAATCTATTTTAATTTTTTTTATATTTTTTGTTTGTGCAGGAAAATGCATATTAAAGCTTTGGATGAATTGATTCCTGACAATGATTTATGAAAAAATCAAGTTAGAATTTTGAGATTATAAGAATCCTTGAATACAAAATTATAGAACCTTCTTATTAGCATAGATATGAGTTTAATTGATACAAAGGTATGTTTTAATTTTTCATGTCTTTTAATTTGTTTAATTTTCATTTCATAAATTAATTGTTCTTTATATTATTATTTTATACAATATTTTTTGTGGTCTCTTTTATGTTTTATATATTTTTTAATTTTTTTTCTGTTATTTTTTAATTTTTATTTTAGGACTCAATTATGCATGTTTAAATTATAAAATTAATTATTATTAAATACTTTTTATCTATTTCTCAGATTTATATTCTATTTTTTGTATTAAATTTTTTATTCATAATAATATATTTTTCACTTTATTTTTATGACTTCTATTTTAAAAATGACTCATTTTATGTTTTTTATTTTTTTATTATTAATTAATTCTTATAATTTTTTATTCTGTGTTTAATATTTTTTTTATTTTAGGATCAATTATATAAGCCTAAGCATGGATCCATAAATGATTCAGGTTTAAATTTTCAAAATTAATTATTATTTATATTATTATTGAGTATTCTATTATATTTTTTTCTAATTTTCTTTCTAATTTTTATTTTAATGTTCTTTTTTCGTAATAATAGTTTCCTTCAGTTTTTTCCTAAATTTTATTTTTAGAAATTACCCTCAATTTTTTTTATATTTTTTATTATTATTTAATTTTTTTAATTTTTTTATTGTTTAATATATTTTTCTGTTTTGGCACTCACTGATGTTTGTATAAATATAAAAAATTAAGTATTATTTATATGATTATGAAACGATTTATTTTATTTATTTATTTTATTTATATTCTATTTTCTAATTTATTTTTTTGCATAATTTTATTTTTTTATTTATTTTCCTGATTTATATTTCTTTAAAATTAGTCTCTTAGGTTTTTTTACTTTTTGTTATCCTTCATTAATGCTTTTGATTTTTACTTCCGTTGTTTGATATTTTTTTTTTATTTTTTGGCTCAATGATTCATGTTTAACTTTGCAAAATTAATTATTTTTTATATTATTATTTATTAGGTTTTTAAGAATTTATTTTTCTGATCTATATTATATTTTTATTATTTTATTTTTTATAATAATATTTTTTATTCATTTACTGATTTATGTTTTAAAAATTGCGCTCTTATATTTTTTATTTTTTGGTTATTATTAATTCATTCTTTTAACTTTTTCTTTTTTTTTAATATGTTTTTTTAGGACCAATAATGCATGTTTAAGTTTAAAAAAATAATTATTATTTATATTATTATTAAATATTTTATTTTATTTATTTTTCTGATTTGTATTATAATTTATATTTTAATAATTTTTTTATTTATTTTCCAGATCTATATGAAAAACTTAAAGATAAAAATATATAATTTGAAAACAAATTATGTACAAATTTTTTTAATATTGTGGGCATTCGCGCACCAATTGGCCTATTGTGGGCATTCGCGCACCAATAGGCCTACCGAGGGCGGAAATTGGCTTAATGGTTGAGTTCGAAAAACTATATTTCGGTTGGGAACTGAATATTGCTCAGTCCTACTTTGCTACAATCTTGCTAGTCCCTATCTGTTAAAAATTAATAAAGCAACAAAAATGGAAAATGAGAAAATTGTGCTCAAATTTTAGGGGAAAAAAGCACGCTCACCGGTTTATAACAATTGCTGGACAAGGGTGACATAGGTGGAGGGAGGTTGTGCATGGGAGGAGAGCGAGGAGAGAGGAAGAGAAAAAGAAGGAAGGGGAGTTAAACCTATGAGAGAGCATAAGGAAGTAAAAGGGTGTATATCTCAACCTGCTTCCATGTAAACAAAGAGAAGGGTTATAGGAAAAGGAGAGGTAAAAAAAAAAAACAATACATGTGATGGCGATGCATCTTATCTAAATTTTTCCATGTGGCTCATCTAGAGAAACTATTATACCAGTCTTAATCTTATAACATTGAAACGACCCGACTTCCATTTACCAAACAAACAGTAATTACTGAGTAACAGTGCCGCCACGTGGCCAAAATATAATAAAAATGTAAATTACAACTGTAACATCATCAAGCAATCACAAGATCACATTTCTGTCACCCGTTATGGGAATATCATCATCAGCATAGCGGAAGCATTTTATATGTATTCAGTGATAGCTTACGCAAAACTTAATGCAAGTTAATGGATCCGAGTCCTGTCCGAGGTATCGTCGCAGCCTCCTGGATGCAGTCCTGATCAACTAACCTGCATGGACTGTGTGAGGGGTGAGACCAACCACTGTCTCACCGATAAACAAATAAACCGCAGTATACAAGCAACCGCGATAACTGAAACGCCCCGGCCCGTATTTACCAAACACAGTAAACATGTGCCGAAACTATTCTTATTGGTAGAACAAACAGTACATCGTAGTCAAAATACTACAGAATACCAAATCCAAATACAATAGAAATTCCAAGACGTCATCTGTCACTCATACTCGGGGACCATTATTCAAGCCACACACTAGCTCAACAGCAGCAACAGAAAACATATGTTACAGCAACAGAGGCAATATAGAAAAGCAGCAACACAACAACATATAAAATACAACAGCAGAAGACTTAAATACGCATGCAGCGGAGGTATGGATCCGGAGTCAGGTGGAGAAGAAAGCAGCAACCGTCGAACGTCGTACCTGAACTACGAACAAACTCAACCTACGGGATGAAACCCCGCAGACGAGGGGTGAGTCCGAAACGCTCACCGGTACATTTAAGCACAATCATGGATAAACGATAATATGCAACAGCCATAATACTTTCGAAGAAAAATACCAGCAAAAGACAAATCAGAGATTCAACCAGATCATGACTGAGCCAAGGCTAAAAGAATATTTATTGTTATTACCAATTTTATCTTTCGGGGCCTTGTCACTGGACAAGCTAAGGTCGTACATGGTTATCAACTAATTCCGGATGCCAGGCCAAACATAACCCGGGATCAACATCCCAATAACAAAACCAATTCGGGATCAACATCCCAATAACCAAACCAAACTGGGATCAACATCCCCAAACCAAGAAACCGGCCATGACACCACAGAACTAGCCTCTAACTATCTAGTCGTACCACTACTTTCCACGTGACAATAAAATCATCATCTCAAATTCAATTCCAATTTCCAATTTCCTTTTCCCAATTATCCAAATCACAGTTCATTCCAATTATCCAGTCCATTACACAGTCTATCAAGAACAACAACAATATCCATAGCAATCAAATAACAAACAATGATCATCTCAGCAGTTCAATCAAACAACAAAGCACAACCAAGTATTACAGGCACATATCAAGGGTTATCCATCCTCACCTTAGCCGATTATCAATTATGGAATTGCCCAACAGATTCCAAGTCCGGTTCCTCAGGTAACTGCTCGTTATCAACTCCTATATCAAACAAATATTATGCACACATAAGATGGTATGCAGATGCCAGACTAATACTATATGCCGTAAAATTAATTACCGAACCGACTCGGTACTGCCTCGGGTTATTTCCGTTATCATCATCATTCACCATTTATTATCCATGTGTCAAAAATATACCATAATCATATCCGAATATTATACCGTTATAATTCTTTGATAATACCCTTTCTTTGATTATTTTCTCAAAATAATTATTCTTTCTTTAAAATATATTTTTCCAGAAAATAGTAGCATATATATATTTTCCAAAATTGCATATCCCTTTTCTAATAAATTATCAGTGTAATATACTTTTTTTTTACAAGCCTCACTGTAATTATTTTAATTTTCCAAAGATAACCATGTTATTAATTTTTTTTCCAGAATATACTTTCTTTTTCTAAAAAAAAAAGATCTGGGCCAGTCCAAACCAAATTGAACCAACCCAGACCAACTCAGAAAAGCCAACCCATGTCTAAGCCCAAACCAAGCAACAGGCCCGAGCCAAGCTTGGCCCAGCACCCGCACAGCCCAGGGCTCAGACCCAAGCCGCGACCCGACCATGAAACGGGTCAAGTCCCTCGCAACCGGGTCGTCACCCATGCTTACCACAACAGCAGCAGCGGCAGTGAGGCGCGAGGGCGGCGACGAGCAGGTGACGGCGCGAGGTGCGGGCACGGCGAAGCAGAAGAGGAGGAGGCAGCGTCAGCGTCTGCGTTGGCTGACACGGGACGGAGGATGCGGGTCCGATGGTCTACACGTTGGGTTCGTCTTCACTAGACGGCATCGGCGGCGGAGCGAGCGAGGAAGAAGAAGAGATGGGTGGCGACTGGTGGTTCTCGGTGGTCATGGTGGTTGGTGGCAGCGAGTGGTTCGGCCGGTGGGGCTTACGGGTGGAGAAGAGGAAGAAGAGATGAAGATGGGGTGTTGGGGGTTGCTGTCCAAACGACACAGTTTTAGGTTGGGGGGTGTGTGTATGTTTTTTTTTCTCTGCTGGTTTTGGTTTTGAGGTTGTATGGGTTTTCTGGCAGTGAGTTTGTAGAGTTTTGCAGAAGGGAGTGAGGGAAGGTGTAGGCTGGTATGGTGTGTGTGCACTGGAAAAGCACGAGATCGCAGGTAATAAACATGCATGGTACTGGTAAGGCACGGGTAAGGCACTGGTTACACAGGAAAAAGGTGTAGCACGGGCAACACAGGAAAGAGGCGGTGCAGCCCTCAATTATGCACCAGTGTGCAGCATGTGAGGTGGGTTCTGTCCGGACCAGAAAATAACCATTATACCCCCTTACCTTTATTTCTGGTCTGTTATCTCAAGGATAAACCTGACTTTTCTGAAGATTCCTGGACCCGAAAAATTCCAACTTTGGTCCGTAATAAATTCTTTTTCCTTTTGAATTGGAAAGGAATGCTCTTATCTTGCCTTGAGCGATCCATTGATCCGGGCGGGCCCCTGCCTCCGAACGTCGAATGAAATAGGCGGCCGGGCCTATCATATCAAAAGGGGTTTAGAAAAATCTCGAACGCGGGACAGGACTCGGTTTTGGAATTCGATGTCGATTTACCATGAATTAATTACCCAAGATTAAATTCAACGGTAAATCACTGTATAGAAAAACTTTACGGTACTGGTAAAAACGCAAAAACTACCCGGGCTGTTACAGCCTACCCACCTTAAAAGAATTTCATCCCCGGAATTCACTCTGATGCTGTGAACAGGTGCGGATACTAAGAACACATGTGCTCCTCGAGTTCCCACGTAGACTCGTTCGCAGAGTGCTTGCTCCACTTAACCTTTACCATCGATATGACACGGTTCCTCAACTGTCTGACCTCTCGGGCAAGAATCTATTCTGGCGTTTCTGTATACGTAAGATCCTCTGCGACCTCAACATCTGTTGTAGTAACCACATGGCTCGGATTTGATCTGTACCTCCTCAACATAGAGACATGGAACACATCATGAATCCGTGACAACTCCGCTGGTAAAGACAATCTGTATGCCAAGGGTCCAACCCTTTCCACGATCTCATACGAGCCGATGTACCTAGGACTCAGCTTCCCTCTTTTCTTGAATCTGATAACTCCCTTCCACGGTACAACTCGGAGGAAAATCTTTCCCCCACCTGGTATTCCATCTCACGTCGATGCTTGCCAGCATAACTCTTCTGTCTGTCCTGTGCTCCTCTCATACTCTACTTAATTGTCTGAATCTTATTAACTGTCTCCTTGACCAAATCTGGACCAACGATCAAATGGAGACCTTCTTCATCCTAAGAAACTGGACTTCGGCACTTCCTTCCGTAAAGAGCTTTGAACGGTGGCATCCTGATACTGGAATGAAAACTATTGTCGTGGGCGAACTCTGCCAGAGGCAAATACTGATCCCAACTCCCACTGAAGTTAAGTGCACATGCCCTTAGCATGTCCTCCAGCGTCAGAATAGTTCTCTCTGACTGTCCGTCTGTCTGAGGATGAAAAGCAGTACTGAAACTCAAATCCGTACCCAAAGCTGCTTGTAGACTCTTCCAAAACCGCGATGTGAATCTCGGATCTCTGTCTGAGACTATGGACTTAGGGATTCCATGTAGTCTCACAATCTCTACAACATAAAGCTTCACCAACTTGTCCAGGGTGTCTGTCTGACGAATGAGTAGGAAATGAGCTGATTTTGTAAGTCGGTCAATGGTAACCCATATAGCATCATGCTGTCTCCGAGTCAACGGTAATCCGACCACAAAATCCATAGTGATCATCTCCTACTTCCACTCTGGCACTGTCAAAGATCTCAACTTTCCCGTTGGAGCCTGATGCTCGGCTTTCACCTGCTGGCAAGTAATACACTTAACCACATACTCGGCTACATCTTTCTTCATGCGCGGCCACCAGAAATGACTCCTCAAATTCTGATACATCTTGGTGCTTCTAGGGTGCATAGCATACGGCGTCATATATCCTTCTTCCAGAATCTAACTACGCAGGTCACCGACATTGGGTACACAAAGAGGTTTCCTCAGCATTAGTGCATTATCCTCGGCTATATGAAACTTGTCTTCTTTTCCACTACGGACTGCTTCCTTTAACTTGTTCAAGTCAGGATCTCTATCTTGTAGTTCCACAATCCAGCCTCTCAAGTTAGACTTGACTTCAATATGGGTCAACAAGGCTCCTGTCTCGTCCACTGACATATCAACTCCGATCTTCCTTAACTCGATAAGAGAGGATATTGAGTAGGTCGTGGAAGCATCTTCTGGTTATCTCCGGCTCAAAGCATCAGCTACCACATTAGCTTCTCTAGGGTGGTACTCAATAGTACAATCATAATCATTCAGCAACTCAACCCAACGTCTTTGCCGTAGGTTAAGTTCCTTCTGAGTCATGATGTACTTGAGACTCTTATGATCTGTGAAAATTCGGCATCTCTCTCCGAACAGGTAGTGTCGCCAGATCTTCAAAGCAAGGATTACTGCGGCCATCTCTAGATCATGTGTTGGATAGTTCTTCTCATGTGGCCTCAACTGTCTCGAGGCATAGGCAATCACTCGACCCTCTTGCATCAGAACTGCTCCCAAACCAAGACCTGAAGCATCACAAAACAGCACGTACTCCACTCCTGGCTTAGGTACTGTCAAAATTGGCGCTGATGTCAACTTCTTCTTCAGCTCATCAAAACTCTTCCGGCAGGCTTCACTCCATACAAAGGCTTGATCTTTCCTCAACAACTTGGTCATAGGACTGGCTATCAAGGAAAAACCCTCTATGAACCTTCGGTAATATCCTGGAAGGCCAAGAAAACTTCTGACTTCAGGTACCGTCTTGGGTGGCTCCCACTCTAGAACAGTTTTTACTTTGGTAGGGTCGACTTTAATCCCATCCCCAGATACAACATGTCCGAGGAATGCAACTTCTTCAAGCCAGAACTCGCATTTGCTGAACTTGGCATATAACTATTTCTCTCGCAATCGCTGAAGTACTACCCTCAGGTGCTATTCATGTTCTTCCCTGCTCTTGGAGTATATTAGGATGTCGTCGATGAAGGCTACCACAAACTTGTCCAATAACTCGTTCAGGACCAAGTGCATCAAGCACATGAAGACTGCAGTGTGCATTGGTCAAGCAGAAAGGAACCACTGTGAACTCAAAGTGTCCATACCGAGTGCGGAAGGCTGTCTTCGGTATGTCCTTCTCTGAAATCTTGATCTGATAGTATCCAAACCGAAGATCAATCTTGGAAAACATGGTAGCCCTCTGTAACTAATCAAAGAGATCATCAATCCTGGGAAGCGGGTACTTGTTCTTCACTGTCACTTTGTTCAACTGCCGGTAGTCCACACACATACGCAAACTGCTATCTTTCTTCTTAACAAACAGAACTGGTGATCCACAAGGTGATGTACTGGGCCTGATAAATCCTTTCTCTAGCAGCTCATCTAACTATTTCTTCAACTCCTGGAGTTCTGTCGGTGCCATCCGATATGGCGCCATCGAGACAGGCATCACTCTTGGAACTAGATCAATGGTGTACTCGACTTCTCTGTCAGGTGGCAATCCTGGTAGATCCTCTGGAAACACTTTTGGAAACTCTCTCACAACTGTGATGTCCCTCAAAACTGGTGACTGAGCTTCTTCACCCGTGACATGAGTCAACAAAGCATCTGGACCATGCGACTTCATCCCAAAATCCTGATTAGCAGAGATACTACATGTAGCAGTAGCTCTCTCAATACCTGTCGCCCACCATCGGAAGTCAACAGCACTTCCTTGGTTCGACAGTTTACCATAGCACTGTACCTGTACAACCAATCCATCCCCAGGATAATATCGAAACCTCTCACGTTCATCACTACCAACCATGCAAGAAAAACCGCATTGTCGTACGAAAGAGAAACGTCTCTGCACACATGGGTTAACCTAACCACTATACCCGCAGGTAACCTAACCTTCATCGGACAAGTTAAACTCTCTTCCGTACAGCTATGTTGTATTGCAAAACTTTGCGCGACAAAAGAATGCGTAGCACCAGGATCAATCAAAGTATATGCAATGCTACCAAAGACTGTAAAAGTACCTGCTATAAAATCGGCATTCTCTGGGTCCTCATCAGCGGTGATCACAAATGCTCTCGGTACTGCTGCACTCTAATTCATGGCTGACTGGGTTCTAGCAGGAACAGCTCCACGTCCTCGGCCTCGGCCAACTCCAGAACCACTAGGAACACTGGCTACTAATGCTTGCACTATCTGAGCAGGTGCCGTATCTCCAGATCTTCCCAACTTGGGACAAAAATATCGGTAATGCCCAACTTCGTTACACTCATAGCACCTCATCTGAGAAAGAGGAAGTCTCGGGCGAGTGTTCCCAGACGAGGTCCCTCCAGACTGAGACCAAGAACTGCCTCGATTGTTGTAAGTGTTGTTGTTCTATCCACGTCTCTGGCTTAATGGCATAGATCGGCTCTGTCCATACCCTGATCGGTTGGCTGGTGTTTGGAACCTCTTGTTCTGTCCCCCAGAACTCTGTGCAGCTTGCTTCTTACGGATCTCCTGTTGCTCTCTCTCATTACCCAGCCAAATAATCTCTGCTCTCAAGGCATCTGA
Source organism: Turnera subulata (assembly GCA_028386065.3). Lineage (NCBI taxonomy): Eukaryota > Viridiplantae > Streptophyta > Magnoliopsida > Malpighiales > Passifloraceae > Turnera > Turnera subulata. The sequence continues at coordinate 28,759 of JAKUCV010006946.1, read as the reverse complement.
TAGTATGTCCTGGTAAGTCTCGTAAACCTTACACCCCAAGACTGTCTAAATGCCATATCGAAGACCATCCCAGAAATATTTACATCTCTCCTCCGAAGTAGATACAAACTCACTGGCGTAGATAGACAGGCGGTTGAACCTGATCTCATACTCGTTGACCATCTGTTCTGCCCCCTATTGTAGCCCCAAAAAGCTCTCGTTTCAGCTGGTCCTAGTACGCCTCAGAAACAAACTTCCTTCGAAACATCTCCATGAACTGATTCCATGGCATAGTGATAGGTGTCGGTAGATCTCTGGTTGTAGACTCCCACCAATCAACGGCAACCCCTCTGAACATAGCAGCAGCATATCTAGCCCACTTGTCATTTCTGCACGTGAGTTTCAGTATAACCCGGTTCATCTGTCAGAGCCACTGATCAGCATCCTGTGGTGTGGTAACACCATTAAAGATCTCTTCCCCAAGCTTTTCCAGCTTCGTATACACTGGATCCTCGATAGGTCCTTGGTTTTCCTGTTCCCGAGCTTCCATAGCATCGATACGGGCATCCCTGACATCTTGCCTTTGCAGAATCTGAGTTATCACATTTAACATCATCGTAGGGTCTCCCAAAGGAACCATCGGATGGTGTTCCGAACCTCCCGCAACTTGCTGCGGTTGATCTACCGATACCTGATCGTTATCTAGGTGACCTCCAGCAGGCTGATTCCCTCCAACCGGATCCATTCATCTTACCTATATGAGAATGTTAGCATGCATATTATATCATACCATGACAGTTCTTATGCACAGAAAAACAATCATGCGATCACAGTTATGTCCCTAATGACCTACTGCCTGCTCCGCTACCAAAATGAAATGCCCCGACCCTTATTTACCAAACACAGTTGTCACGCCCCCGCCTAGCGCGACCGGCCAGGCACCATGTGCACCTACTTTGTGACACAAGGCACCCAAAGGCTTTTACAAAACCAACCAGAAGCTTGCTGCCTCTGCCTCACGGGTTACCAACAAAGAAATGCTCAGCGTCAACGGAAGCGTATCAACAAATAAAGGCAAGGCAGCAAAGATAACAAAAATAGTATCAACACCAATTAATAAAGACAACTCCACTAGTGTCATAAAGCTCTTGCTACAAAGGGCACTAACTCATTTTATACATAAACACAATCTCCTCATATTAATGTACACAATTAAATAATAAATGGAAACCGACTCGGCTATACCCATCGACCTATAACCCGTACCCTCAAACTCGCACCTGCAAAACAAGGGGAGAAAATAGGGGGTGAGTATAAACTCAGTAAGCAGAATCGACTTACAAGCAACAATCAACAATACCAAACAAGCGGCAAATAGCATCCAACAGCAAGGTCATCATAACGACCAAGCGGTCACTTCCTTCGCAAGGTCCAGCAATACATATATATATCTACATAACTGCCATACATATATATAGCTCCAATGTAATGCAATGCATGAATGTGCAAATGCTTAGCCCTATTATGGGCACATCAGCTTAGCCAAGGCATATCATCTCATCATCAGCTTTGCACCATTGGTGCCATTATCATATAGCACCAGCTGTGCTATTACCAAGCAATTGAGCATCTACCAAGCAAGTAGCACCATCAATCATCACAAGTAAGCAAGCCCCACTTACCAAACCATTAGGCACATTCAAGCCAACCATTCCAAGCCTTTAGAACCCTTGGGCATATAGGGTTCATACTGCCCTGTAACACACACATAAATATGCATCACAACTCGGCATAGCAAACATAGAATATAAACCACAATTTAATGACTCAAGTCACCCTTACACCAATTCGGGTAGAATCTGCCCTGCACCAGCATAAATTTCACTGAGATTAAACACACACGTAAGAGCAGAATCATCCTTGGGCATCAACATCAAAGTTGTATCCCTGTCTCTTAGCTTTCCATAGCCACTAAGAACACTCAAATACAATCTCTGTAGCTCCAGATATGGCTCAGACACCAACTCGGGGTCAAGCAGCAGAACTGCTGCCGACCAGTCCCCTTTCAAAGCGCATAACTCGCTCCTTTCAGCTCCAAACCCCTCATAACTGGTGCCATATGAAAGCTATGGGTGTTAGATAACTATGAGCTTTGGTTTCACTCAATTCCAACCTGTGGTTTGGCCGGAATCACTATTTTAGTGAGCATGGGTCAATCTGCCCGAGAGCAGAACCACCCAAGCCTCACCTCTCTACTTCTCTCCTTTTCCTCTCTTTCCCCCCTCTCTCTCTCTACACGAATTGCATCTGGAATAAATGAGTAAGAGGTGCCTGCTTTACTCCCTTAAATCATAGGCAAGTAGGTGAGTAAGCTCCCACTTGCCACCTCTTGCCTAAGTGCTGCCACTTGCACAAGCACGTGCCACCTCGTGCTTGTTTTCCTACCAATTGAACCATGACACTCAGCCTACTAGCTTGCATACCAAGCACCTTCAGCTGCATATTCCCGAGCCACATGGCTTATTCTAATTGGTCGATTTGGCCAATCGCACACTCGGGCACCATCGGGCCTAATTGTGCACCAACGGGCATACCGATGTCCCGGTTGTGTACCATTTCGCACCAAATCGAGCCAACCGATAAACCCTTTGGCCAATTGTGCCTCCAATGCACCCATTACACTAAATAATCATATTCCCATCATAATCCATCATTAATCATTATTTGTTGGCCTATTACACAAGCCGGGCACTCGAGACACCAAATTAGGCCAACCGTGCCATCGGATCACTACGAACCTATTTCTGTGCACTAGGCAAGACCTATGCGAACCATCTCATCTCAATTTGACAGCAATCATGTTACTGAGCCTAAACTCACACTATCATGCACACCAATACCATTAACATTAGCCACTTTCTCCCGAATACCCGATCCAGCCTACACGAACGTCCCGGGAGGCCGAGCTATGTCCGGTTCTCATCATGTAAATACTTCCCTATATTCTAGGGTGTACCTGGGGTATCACATCATCCCCTCCTTCAAGGAATTTTGTCCTCGAAATTCAGAAGCCACTATAACCTCAAAGGCAATATCAATTCTTTCTTGTAACTTCCAATCATCTTCCTGAACAATCTCATTTGCTATTCTATTACTCCATATTCCTCCTACTATATCTCAATCCTGGTAGTCAAGTGATAACTCAGTCTAATATATCTTCAACTTGTTTACCTCGAAATTCATAGCCTTCATCCTCAACTCCTTACTTAGAAACTTCAAATGACATATTCATTTTTTCTATATACATCCAATACTCTCTCATGGTCACATCTCATTATAATTCGTTACACAACTTAACCACAATCTTATGGATTCTAGTTCTCTCAACTATCTATGGCTTGTGACCATGGTTCAAATGGATAGGCTAAATGGCACCCATGCCAAACTTACTTAATTCATGCCTTTAAAAATATTTCCAAAATAATAATTGCAAAAACATTATAAATTGTGGCCACATTGTCTAAGTTAACAAAACTTTGCAATGTACCGTTAGCCTTCCAAATGTAACCATATAAGTCTCAACTTAACTTCTCCAAATGATACATCACTCAATAAGCTACTACAACCCATACTCAATCTCGCATCACTAATAGCTTCTACATCTTATTCACTCCACTACGGTGCACTATCCACACACAACTGCACCAATTGACTAGCAAGGTCAACTACCCCAATTGAACCATAAAATGCTCTATTCCCACACTCATGGGTGCACTAGCACTTTAATCCGTCAACCAGGCCAATTGCCCCAACTAGGTCACAAAGTACGCTACTCTCGCAGTATGCACACCAATTACACCAATTAAGATACAAGAACGTCACTCAATCCAATTGGACAACTGTAGGCCCAATTGCATCTCAAACAAGCCAACCATGCTTCCGCAGCGCAACTTCGCTTACACATCGACTTCATACTATTTCTCTAAATAACTTAGCTTCTAAAATTAATATCATCTCCTAACATTACTGACATCAACTCTTCCCTGTAATACAAGATGAGGCGCGAGGGCGGCGACGAGCAGGTGACGGCGCGAGGTACGGGCACAGCGACGCAATAGAGGAGGAGGCAACGTCGGCGTAGGCTGACACGGGATAGAGGAGGCGGGTCCGATGGTCTGCACGTCGGGTTCGTCTTCACTGGACGGGGACGGCGGCGGAGCGAGCGAGGAAGGAGAAGAGATGGGTGGCGACTGGTGGTTCTCGATGGTGGTGGTGGTTGGTGGCAGCGGGTGGTTCGGCCGATGGGGCTCATGGGTGGAGAAGAGGAAGAAGAGATGAAGATGGGGTGTTGGGGGTTGCTGTCCAAACGACATAGTTTTGGGCTGGGGGTGTGTGTATGTTTTTTTTTTTCTCTGCTGGTTTTGGTTTTGAGGTTGTATGGGTTTTCTAGGCAGTGAGTTTACAGAGTTTTGCAGAGGGGAGTGAGGGAAGGTGAAGGCTGGTATGGTGTGTATGCACTGGAAAAGCAGGAGATCACAGGTAATAAACCTGCATGGTACTGGTAAGGCACGGGTAAGGCACTGGTTACACAGGAAAAAGGTGTAGCATAGGCGACATAGGAAAGAGGAGGCGCGACCCTCAATTATGCACCAATGTGCAGCAGAAAATAACCATTATACCCCCTTATCTTCATTTCTGGTCCCTTATCTCAAGGATAAACCTGACTTTTCTGAAGATTCCTAGACCCGAAAAATTCCAAATTTGGTCCGTAAAATTCGCAGAAAAATCCCAAACGCGGGACAGGACTCGGTTTTGGAATCCGATGCCCGATTTACCATGAATTAATTACCCAAGATTAAATTCAACGGTAAATCAGTGTATAGAAAAACTTTACGGTATTGGTAAAAACGCAAAAATTACCCGGGCTGTTACAATAACACGAACCAGCAATAGAAACAATATGGTATAATAAGGATAATATAGCATCAAAATCAAACAAATATCCAATCATGCTCACTGTCTAACCGCACACTTATAGACTCGTGAACAACTTATGACGGACTTTCCAATTTTATTATTAGGGCCCCCTCACGTGATAAGTTTCGGTCGTACTTGGTAGCCAGGTTAGCTAACCCTAGGGTACTCCCCGAAAAATAAAAATCAATAAACCGGCACAGCCAAGGAGCGGACACCAAGCACATCTCCCCCAGTGCCAAAATAATAATAATAATATCCGGGAGCGGACACCAAGCACATCTCCCCCATAAATCTCATATCACAAGCGGCTACCACCCGGTCGTACCTCTACCTTCCACGTGACATATAAGTGTCTAAGTGATATTACCATATTTTATTATTTTATCTTTTCTCTTCCACTGACTACAGTAACCCTGTTCGACAACTCATCATATTTCCCGAGCAGGCTCTCAGCCTCACAGCTCCTATGGGAAGCCAATCCAATATCCCAAATTAGGTTACTGTTATTAACAACATCTCGGGGTATACTTGATCACAAATAACTCACTTGGCACACTTGCCATAAGAAAATAGAATCAAAGATATCAAGATAAAAACATATCCACACAATCATACATAACAATCATCGGACACACAGAGTCCAGGTATCACAATAGGGATCACAACAGAAACCATTATATCATAATCAAAATCAAGGCAAGTAACGTATTACAAACACATTAGCAAACAATTCAAACACCAGCTCGAGTATCACAGGCAGCATACAGAGATTTATAAGTTTATATCCTCATCTGATACTCCTGGAAACTGATATCTGGTTAAGCCTCAATATCCCTATATTTATAACAACGATAATTACTTACAATGCACAACAAAGATGATCATGCATGATGCCGGTTAGTAATTATTAGACGACTTGTTTAATACCATATCCATTTTTACTATTTTCATAGCTTTCTTTAATATGAAATCACCCTTTTTAGTTAGTAATTAACCGGTTATGTGTTCCAACCGATATACTAATCATACTTAATTTTAAATTAAAACCGCAACCGAGCGTCCAAGCCGACATCCCGGCCCTTTAGTCGCCCGTGAAATATATAGAACTGGGCCTTTTATTATTATTAGCCCAAGTAGAACATAAATTAAATAAAACTGAAAAATAAACACAATGGGCCTTCTTAATAGCCCACTCGGAAAATTAATTAAAAGCATAAAATTATAAAAAAAAGTAAAATCTAACTGCAGCCCAAAGTAGTCCTCGGCTACTGTTCATCAGTGAACAAAACACCAGCTCCACACCACCACAGCAACAATCCGAGCACCAACATCACCACCATAACTGCAGCTACTTTCTTGTGGCCGGAACACCACCAAACCACCACGCCAGCCACCCAAAATACTACCACGCACAACCACAACAACACCACTAACGCCATATCTACCGCATTTACCACCACAAGCAGAAACCCGCAGCAATCAATTGAGACCTGATTAGTCACAATCTAAACAAAACCAAATCCAATTACCAAGCTAACCAACCCGACACACGAAGGCAGAGGGGTATGGATTTCTTACCACGGTGGCGTACCCTCAACAGTCTGGTTCGGAAAGCGAAGGAACAAATGGGCGAGGAACAGAGGTGAGGGAGGTTGAGATTGACGACTAATCGTGGCGTCTGAGCTCAATCGCTTTGCCTCGCAACTTGTTCGGCAGAGACAGAGGAGATGCAGGTGACGGATTGCAGAGGGGAAGGGGAAGAGATCAAGGAAGAGGCACGAGCGTGGGGTCGGCAGCGCGTCACGAGTGGCGCGTCTGTAAGAAAAGGCAGAAGGGAGGAGTGCGGCGGCGTCGCTCCTCTGCTCAGTGGCGTCAGACTGGACGGCGGTCGCGAGCAGAGCCAAGGCTGCAGCTCGTTGTGGCGACGAAGGGAGGAGGAGAAGAGATGAGCCCGGCGGCTATGGTGATGAAGGAGATGCCGAGAAGGGCAGAGGAAGAGGGAGAGGAGAAAGGCGAAAAGTTGTGGAGTCCAGGGAGTGAGGAGGCGTTTCAAAGGAGAAAAGGAGAGGAAGAAGACAAAGGAAGAGAAAAATCTGGAGAAGAAGAGTAATGTGATGTGTATGATTAATACACACTTTTTGGGCCTTTAATATGTTTTGTTTTGGGCTTGGTTTTATTATTTTGTTTTAATTTGTTTGGTTTTTCATTTATTTTAATAAAGATAATCCTTTTCTCCTAGTTTTGTTGTTTTTAGGTATAATTTGATAGATGGAGATAGATTCTGGAGATAAGGATAGCTTCTGAAAGATATGGATAAGCTGCTCAATTATCCTGGATGGAAATGGAGCTAAATATGGAGAATTATCCTCATGTGCACGACCTGCCTGTGCGGAGTGATTCGGTTATGCAGAGATTTAAAATCCCATTATCCAGGATTTATCTTTCAAGATAATTGGAGGATATTTATTGAATTTGAAATTAGGATTATTTTATTGGCATTTATCTATGTAATTAAATTCAAATGGATTATATTTGAATTTAGATAGACTAGATCCTAGATTTGAATTCAAATGAGAGATTCCCTACCATCCTTTCCTGGAGCCTATAAATAGCAAGGCATTCTAGGAGGAGAGGACACACACTTCACTCTCATTCTCTTATTCTCTCCCAAATTCAAGAGTAGTGCTTCATTAGTTCTTCAGAGGAAGGGGAGGATTGCAGCTTAGAGCTTTGTTCAAGTTCTTATTCTTGTATTTCCTTGATCATTGTCTGGAATGAAATTCATAAGTATTTTCTTCTCCCTTGTTATGTTGAGCTAAATCTTTAAAGTCTAGGAATTAGGGGAGGTAGCTTGTCTATTCAATGATGCTATTTGTTTTATGAATTGCTTTTAATTCCTGAATGATCTATTGTTCATTGATTCAATCCTAGGACACTTAACTATACTATTTAACTGGCCATTAGATAGTATAAATTCTAGGTAGAGAATTGTTAAGTGACAGCGTCAATAATCTACTGGAATTGCATAGGTTGAACACTAGAAACTTACCTTGAGGAAGGAAGACCTTCTAGTGAGGAATATAATTTGCTTAAGTTGACTGTGCATGAATGCCTTAGTTGTTTCTTCGCTAGTGAACACGAAGTTGAAATAGCTAAGTAGGGTTTGAGTCTCGCCACGAGTGTGGGTTATTTATTCTGTTTAATCAACTATCTTTCAATGAACGTAGAAAATTCAGGAGTTAGGTCAATTTGTGGCTGCATAGTCTGCTTATGCATGCATGCTGCATGATCAACCTGTGCATGGTTTTAAAGTAAAGCATCTGAGAATAGGCAAGTGAGCCCCCGAAGTCCTAGACATCTTTTGAATATTGAGAATCCATCTTTTATTATTTCAGCTATTTATTTTATACTCAAATCCAATCTTTATTTGCCTAGACGATCATGAATTATTAAGCGATTAGTACTTAATCTGTTCCCAGAGGTCGACCTTGATTGCTACAACTATCTGTGCACTTGCAGAATAGCGTTCAAGTTTTTGGCGCCGTTGCCGGGGACCGGCGTTAATATTAATTGTCTTAGTAATTAGGTCAATCTAGGCCTGTTACTACTTACGTTTTCCTTCTGTTTCTTTTCCACAAGGCTCTAGCAGGTGTATGATCAGGACAAGAAGTAAGGGACCGCCTTTACCACTTGATCCTGAAACCGAGAAGACGTGCAAGCTTCTTCGAAAACTACACCTGGAGAAGAGAGCTGAAGAAGAAGAAACTGACTCATCAGAAGAAGATATGGGAGACAACACTGTGAGGGGCAATAACATACCTTCTCGTGTTGAGGGCGATGAAATTCCTCCTAGAGGAGGAATAGATGGGCAAGTTGATCCTCCTGCTCATGCAGCAAATCAAAGGCCACAACTGCGAGACTTTATCATCCCAAGGCCTGAGGTCTTGCAACCAAGTATTGTTCGCCCAGCTTTTCAAGCGAATAACTTTGAACTCAAGCCTTCGCTGGATATGGTGCAAGGATCGCAGTTTATCGGATGACCCTAATACGCATCTTCAAAGTTTCCTAGAAATATGTGATACTTTGAAGATAAATGGAGTGACCACTGATGCCATCCGCCTTCGCCTGTTTCCATTCTCTCTACGGGATAAGGCAAAGGCATGGCTAAATTCTTTTCCAGCTGGAACCTTTCAGACATGGGAAGCCTTGTCACAAGCCTTTCTATCAAAATTCTTCCCACCAAGCGAGGCAATCAAACTCAGAAATGAGATTTTAACATTTGCTCAGAAAGATGGTGAATCTCTATATGATGGATGGGAACGGTACAAGGATCTGCTCCGAAGGTGCCCACATCATGGTTTGCCAGACTAGAAGGTGCTAGAAACATTCTATGCCAACATAAGTGAGTCAATCAGGGGAACTATAGATGCTGCAGCAGGAGGAGCAATAATGACAATGCCAATCGAAGAAGCCTTTGAGCTTCTAGACCAGATGTCGGCTAACACTTTCCAATGGCCAGTTGAGAGACTGCCCACGAAGAATGCTGTTGGAGTTTTTGAGCTAGAGGCTGTAAATATGTTGAGCTCAAAGATAGATTATATCATGCAGAATATGGGAGAGAACTCTGCTAGCCCTAATTCTGAAGGAGATACAAAGGAAGTTAATTACGTTGCTCAGAAGGCTAAGAACGATCCCTACTCCAATACTTATAATGAAGGTTGGAAGAAACATCCAAATTTCTCTTAAGGTGGTCATCAAAGCAATAGTAAAGGGCCTCCAGGTTTTCCTCAAAGAAGACCTAATCCTCAGCCTCAACAATCAGCTCCACAGCCACAAAGAAATGACATGCAATCATTTATATATGCATTTATGGAAAGTCAGCACCAATAGAAGGAAAATCAGCGCCAGCAGATGGAGGCTCAGCGCCTACAATTGGAGTTCCAGCAAAAGCAAACAGACTTAATAGTGAATCTAACTTCAGAGATTAGCCAATTAAAGACGCAAATTGCTGGAAGTAAGAACAGGCTGCCTGGGCATACTGAAGTAAACCCAAAGGAACAATGCAAAGCGATTACTTTGAGAAGTGGTAATTAGTATGAGATACCTGCACCAACCAGGCAAGAAAAGCAGCCCCAAGAAGAAGCAGAATAGCGCAACCAGGCTGAGCAAGAGGAAGTCCCAAAAGAAGCACAACCAAAGAAAGAAGAAGAGGTTAAGCCATATGTTCCCCCTGTCCCTTTTCCTGGAAGGTTGAAGAAGGCCAAACTTGATAAACAATTTGGTAAGTTCTTGGAAGTGCTTAAGAAGCTTTATGTGAATATCCCATTCACTGAGGCTCTTTCGCAAATGCCCGCCTACGCAAAATTTTTAAAAGAGATCTTGTCCAAGAAGAGGAATTTGGAGGAAACTGGAACAGTAGCTCTAACGGCAGAATGTAGTGTTGTTATTCAGAACAACCTCGTTCCGAAGTTAGGAGATCCCGAAAGCTTCTCCATCCCATGCGAGATTGGTGAAGTTAGCGTCAAGAGAGCATTATGCGACCTGGGAGCAAGCGTGAGCGTCATCCCACTTTGCATAAGCAAGAAGTTGAACATGGGAGACTTGAAGTCAACCTCAATTTCTCTCCAACTGGCAAATCGATCAATCAAGCATCCAATTGGAATACTAGAAGATGTCCCGGTTAAGATTGGATCATTCTTCATTCCAGTAGACTTCGTGGTATTGGATATGAAAGCTGATAGTAATATACCAATCATCTTGGGACGACCTTTCTTGGCAACAACGGGAGCAGTGATTGATGTGCAAAATGGGAAGCTTACTCTCAGGGTTGGATCGGAAGAAATTAGCTTCGATATGATGCAAGTCATCAAGACACAGATCCCGGAAAGTTCTTGTTATTGGATTGATGTTATTGACGAGGCTGTCCAAGAAGTCTCTGCCCAAGAGACTCACGCAGATCCACTACTCACTTGTATTGCTGATGCAAGATCTTCGGATGATGTAGATGAAGTGGTAGCAGCAGCTGCTCAAGACTTGGAGAGGCTACCAGCTACCAGTTGTGAAGAGGCCAGTAACTATGAAGTCCTGGAGATTGAAGCTATGCAGTCTGAAGTTCAGAAGCTGGAGCTTAAACCGTTACCTCTTAAGCTGCGCTATGCATTTCTGGGTCCTGAGTCTACATACCCAGTCATCATTAGCTCAGAGCTAACTGAGGAGGAAGAAGAGAAACTTCTTAAGGAGCTTCGGGTGCATAGGAAAGCAATTGGGTATGCAATAGATGATCTTACAAGGATCAATCCTTCTTTCTGTACACACAGAATCCAACTTGAGGATGGATATAAGCCTATCATTGAGCGCCAAAGACGCCTTAATGAAAACATGAAGGATGTTGTCAAGAAAGAGATCTTGAAGCTCTTGAATGTAGGGATCATATATCCAATCTCAGACAGTGAGTGGGTATCACTTGTGCATGTGGTACCTAAGAAAGGAGGGATGACGATTGTGCCCAATGAGAACAACGAGCTGATCCCGACTAGAATGGTGACCGGATGGTGTATGTGCATCGACTACCGGAAGCTGAATAAGACAACAAGGAAGGATCACTTTCCCCTTCTTTTCATTGATCAGATGCTCGAACGTTTGGCTAAGCATTCACATTTCTGCTACCTGGATGGGTATTTTAGATTTTTTCAAATCCCTATCCATCCTAGTGACCAAGAGAAGACCACGTTTACATGTCCTTACGGAACTTTCGCCTATCACCGAATGCCGTTTGGACTATGTAATGCACCGGCAACTTTCCAGCGGTGCATGATGGCTATATTCTCCGAATTCATTGAAGATATCATGGAGGTCTTCATGGATGATTTCTCGGTCTATGGGAGATCATTTGATGAATGCTTGGCAAATCTAGCAAAAGTACTTCAAAGATGTGAAGAAGCTAACCTCGTGCTTAACTGGGAGAAGTGCCACTTCATGGTGAAGGAAGGGATAGTGCTTGGGCACATGGTCTCTGAAAGAGGGATAGAAGTAGATCGTGCGAAGATTGAAGTTATTGAGAAGTTGCCATGACCCAGCTCAGTCCGTGCAATCAGAAGTTTCTTAGGACACGCTGGATTCTACAGGAGATTTATTAAAGATTTTTCAAAGGTAGCAAAGCCTTTGACTAATCTTTTAAATAAAGATGTCCCATTTAATTTTGATCACCAATGTCTCGAAGCTTTTGAGAAGTTGAAGAAAGCCCTGATTTCAGCACCGATTATGCAACCTCCCGATTGGAGTCTTCCGTTCGAAATCATGTGTGACGCAAGTGATTATACGGTTGGAGCAGTATTAGGACAAAGGAAGGACAACAAGTTGCATGCAATTTACTACTCTAGTAAAACACTAGATGATGCACAAGTAAATTATGCAACCACTGAGAAGGAGCTCCTAGCAGTAGTCTTTGCTATAACTAAGTTTAGATCTTACCTTCTCGGGTCGAAGGTGATCGTGCACACTGATCATGCTACACTTAAATACCTTCTCCAGAAGAAAGAGGCAAAGCCAAGATTACTGCGGTGGATCCTACAGCTGCAAGAATTTGATCTTGAGATCAAGGATAAGAAGGGTATAGAGAACCTGGTGACAGACCATTTATCAAGGCTCACCCAAGAACAAGAACCTAAGGGTGATCTTGGATTGCCTATCGATGACTCCTTTCTTGATGAAAATCTTGCAGCCATCTCAAGAGTGGAGCCTTGGTATGCAGACTTTGTCAACTTCCTAGTAAGTGGTGTTCTACCCCCAGATTTGAGCTATCGCCAAAAGAAGAAGTTTTTCTTTGACATTAGGCAATATATCTGGGAGGAGCCACTGCTCTTCAAAAGATGCTCGGACGGGATCATAGGAAGATGCCTTCCAGAAGAGGAAGTAGATGATGTTCTTACGCAGTGTCATGCCTCTGCATATGGAGGTCATGCAGGAGCATGGAAGACAGCGGCGAAGGTCCTCCAGAGTGGTTTTTATTGGCCAAACTTTTTCAAAGATGCCAAACGCTTCGTTCAGACATGTGATCGATGTCAAAGAACAGGCAACATATCGCAGCGCCAGGAAATGCCCCAGCAAGGCATTGAGGAAGTTGAGCTCTTTGACGTTTGGGGTATTGATTTTATGGGACCATTCCCTTCTTCATATTCAAATCAATACATCTTGGTGGCTGTAGACTACATGTCAAAATGGGTCGAAGCTATTGCAACTCCGACGAACGATGCACGGGTTGTAGTCAAGTTCCTCAAGAAAATCTTTTCAAGATTTGGAACCCCCCGTGCACTCATCAGTGATGGGGGTTCACATTTTTTGTAATAAGAAGCTGGGGGAGCTACTCCGGAAATATGGAGTTACCCACAAGGTAGCCACGCCATACCATCCCCGAACGAGTGGACAAGTTGAAATTTCCAACAAGGCAATAAAGAGTATTCTAGAAAAAACGATGAACCAAAAGCGGAAGGATTGGTCATCAAAATTGGATGATACTCTTTGGGCTTATCGCACAGCGTATAAGACACCCATTGGCACAACCCCCTACCGACTTGTGTACGGGAAGTCGTGCCACTTGCTTGTTGAGTTGCAGCACAAAGTGAAACGCCCGAGTCCCAATTTATCAATATAAAATATAGTTTAAGTACAAAATAACTAAATTGCCCTTATCATTCCCGGGACACGAAAATATAATCAACTGAAACACCGTATCCCAAATTATCCATTAGATTAATTATATCATATGAAGTGGCCAAAATGCCCTTCTGCCCCGGGATACAATAAAATCAAGAAAATCATTAATTATGCAATATATAGACAATACAATATATCAAAATTGAGTATGCAACGGAAGACAAATAAATAAACAAATATGAATGAAATGCACCCTATGGATCCGACCCGTGGAGAGGAAAGCACCGCCACCTGCTGATATGCACCACTGCTCAATGAGCAGTTAACCTGTAAAAGACTGTGAGGGGGTGAGACCAACCACTGTCTCACCACAAACAAATAAACCAATAATATACAATTACAAATCAACTACAAGTACACCGGCATCAGGCAACAGCAACCACAATGCACAAACAAGTCACAATACACAACACCAGTCATCACCAGACTTCAACCATCACTTATCATTACTTATTTTATTATCCTTGTTATTAGGTTTAAGTATTTTATTAGGGCCCTCTACTGTGTGCGTCGAGCTCGGTCCCGTCTCATGAGACAACCAGGGCATAAGCCCAATATAACCAGGCACGAAGCCCAAACATATCCATAGAGAGAGAGATAGACAGAGAGAAAGAGGGAGGTAGAAAGGGGGAGATAGAAAGAGGGAGGTAGAACCGGTCATAACAGACCCATATGCTAAACCGCATATACCATGCTTAACCGCATGAAATCCCGAGGGGTAACACTTCCCGCTCGAACCAACCGGTCAACAGCCCCACAGTAGAATTATTATAGTATGTTATTCTCAATTATCCTTTAAGAGTTGTACCATACGTTATTGTCAAACATCGTTGTGTGGAATTAACATCTTAATCTCAAATCCGGCCCTCCAGCCCACAGTCCACCACACAAACCACAAAGACCATATATCACGTTATTTAACACACAAAACAAGTCATGCTCGACAGGCTTATTATATCACACTGGTACACAGTTCACATAATCATGCACACTGCATCAGAGGTATCATCAATAAATTACAAGATGTAAACAAGAACATCCACAGAGCAGGCAAGCGTGCATACAGCATTCAAGACCAAACAAATAATACCACTTATATACCAAGACAATTAACCGAGCATTGTAGGCAGTAATGCATACTAAGGTTTATAAGTCCTCACCTTGGCCATAATAATTGCCTCGAAACCCCAAGCCTCGTTCCGCTTTAACGCTCCTATATTTATAATAAAAATACGACATATAAGGTTCACATCATCTAAAGTGAATGCATATGCCAATGCCGTGACTATATCGATGTATCACCTTAGTCTTTAAGCCCAGTCAATATTCTCAAGTCCTTATTAGATCTAAGCCCATATTAATAAGAGCCATTGGGCCTAAAGCCCATCTCAAATACAAGCCATTGGGCCTAAAGCCCACCTCATTAGTCATTGGGCCTAAAAGCCCATATAAAATTAATAAGACATTAATTGGGCCTAAGCCCAGCCCATCCTCAAAATCACATTAACCGAACTTCCGAGCCCAAACATTTTCCGGCCTAAAGATACTATGTACGTCGGACATGTACCGGCTACGCCACTCAACTCTCCAAGCTCGGTATCCACTATACCCTTCTCATTTTAATACAAGGATTAAATACAATTACACTACATGTCATGTACAAAATCAAATAACGGCCAACACCGAGAATTACCATGTAATGCCGGAAAAGAAATTTATGTCTTGCCGGAACAGCAATTCGAGCCCCGCCGGAAGTTTCCCGAGCCTCGCCGGATTCCGGTCAACCTCGCCGAAACAGTACCCCGGCACACCGGAGAAACGCAACAACAACCCGGAAAGAACCCACAACAAGCTGTCAAAGCCCAAAAACCAACAATTCACATCCCACTCTTTGAATTTATATGCACAGAACGACGAAACAAATTGAGAACTACACGAGGTCGCCGGAATACTCACCGGAAAAATGAATCCGCAGAACCTGATGCCGGATCCGAGCCCCAAAGTCACAATGGTGTCAGCCGAACCCCACAAAGGATCTTGCAGTCTCTGTCCAAGTGGAACCCGCACCAGCAACGCACGAGTTCACTGCCGCCTCGACCACAACACACGGCCAGAAACGCCAACGACCAAAAAACAGCCACAACAGCACCGGCCAAACACGCATTCCCGTCACAACGCAAACCGTAGAACAACAATACAAACAGATAGGAAAAGAAAAGGAGCATCGGGCTCTTACCGAAAACGCGGATCCGCACTGAATGCGTCGGACCCGTACACAATAGCACCAAAAATGAGCCTCTTCACCCCCTGCTCGTTGACAAACCCGCACCAGCCAGAACTCAAATCCAGCCATCCTTCGTCAGACCCGCCACACAAGCCTCTGGACCCGAACGCCTCAAACACAACACACACACTAGTCGCCGCACACATCAGCCACCAAAAACACAGAAGGGAGACCCGATTAGTGAATCGGTCCAAAACCTCAAAGGCAAGAACAGGAAAGGGGAAAGAAGAAGAAAGAAGGAAGAACGAAGGTGAGTGGCAGCCTACCAGTGATGGTGACGGCGGCCAGACCCGAGCACCACGGCGGCGACGACGTCCCTCGAGTCCTCCTTTGTCTTCATCATCCCGAGCCCTTCCCCTGGTCGCTCCTCACAGTGTCAAAACAAGAACTCTATGGTGGCGGCGTCGTGATTGGAGGAGGAAGAAAATGATGGTGGTGACGGCAAAAAGAAAAGATGATGGCGGCATGTATGGTGTAGGAGAGAAAATCATAGGGAATTAAGAAAAAGAAAAGATAGGGAGAGAAATCAAGTGGCAACCGTTAGCCACGACTTGAGCAGAGAATTTCGGGAGTGAGGTTCATGGGGAGAGAGGGAGCTGCAGGAGAGAAGAGAGGAAAAAGAGAAAGAAAGAGGGAAAAGGAAAAGAAAAGAAGAGGGGCTAGGGTTTGGCCAGCCTAGCCAAAACGATGCCGTTTTGGCTTCAGGCGCGGTCAACTCTCCCCTCAGGTCAACATTTTTTTTTTTCCTTTTTCTTTTTCCATTCCAAAACTACGTAGTTTCAAACGAAACTTCTCATGCATTTGCATTTCACTCCCGAGCACGCATTAGCTTCAACCGAGAACCCGACAAAATTCATAATTAATATTTTCAAGGAAAATAAATAAATTTCCTTAACTACACACCCGAAAATTCCCCGAGGGTAAAATTGGAATAAATAAATTTCCGAAAATTTCGAGAATTCCATAAAAATTAAATACCGAAAATTTGGGGCGTTACAGTTCTACCCCACTTAACAAAATTTCGTCCTCGAAATTTACATAACAAATCAAGCAACCAAGTGCTTAACGGACACCATCAGGTGTCACCCAGTATCAAAATACCGTTGGCCAAAACCACCAAGTAGAACCATCACGACCATCAATCATATTTCCAAACAAGACCTCCAACCTACCAAGTCGATCGTCGACCCTTGCCAACCATGATCAATAGAGCATACGATCAAAGCACTAACACAAGAATCTTTCTGAACATCCTCAACATAATTAATACCAAAACCCATAAACAATTCCAGTTACCATCACTCAACCAAATATATATCCAATCTTTTAATCCATTACGCATATCCTCAGATAATAGAACCCAAAATTGTTACCTAAGTAACCAGATCATCACTCCCATTGTGAATAACTCAAGACCAAAAATCCATGATCTACTTCATGTTCCTAACCTCAAACTAATTCCTTTTTCACACATCAATTCAGCCAAAATCGTATAATTCCCGAAACATACCTTAGGCACTAGAATCCAATCATTACCGAGATATCGTAATTATACTTCTATAACCTGGATTCCTCAAGACCCAAACATTCTTTCATAACTCATACTCATGAATTTATTCCTCAAGTCATTCCTAGCACGAACACCAAAGTTTCTTTGATAAGGAACTTACAACATCATCGTATCTCTCATCACATAATTAATAACTTAGCAATTGAATCGCAATACCCAAGATCACCTCGAAATCAAACCTCAATGTAAACATACTCCTAGCATCCTCATCAATCACACGAACCATAACCTCAATAAAGACTCATGATCAAACCTTACTATCACAACCACCGTTACTATCTCAAATCTCAACCAAGTTAAATACCTCAAGTATCATTGAAAGACATTTCCTCAGGTATACCATTGGGTCAACCTCAAATTAATATATCCCAACCCTTGATTTTTATCTCTTATATATATAAAAGAAATTCAATTGAGAAAAAAAAGAGATAAAGATCAGGTGGGGATTTGGATAAAAGAAATAGAGTTTGTATCTATATCTCTCTCTCGGTTTCCATCTAAGTTTGGGGGTTTATATGTATATAATAATACCTCTTGTGAAGCACGGTCAACTGCTCACAAAAGAAGTATTATTATTAAAAGGAACCAGAAAAGAATGGACGCAAGCACCAAACTCAATCCAGTTCCCGTGACCAGCCCCATCGACACCTTCGACTGGGAGTTAACGGCATTCGACGGCGAGCCTCGCCTCAACCTATCGCCGCCGCCATCCCGCTCCCTCACGCCGCCGAACTGGGAGTCAAGTCCATCGCCGCCTTGGGCATTGGAGCCACTCGCACTCCCACCACCGTCTGAGTCTTCACCACTAGCGGCGCCCACCTCCTCTCCTCGATCTCGCCATGCCCCTTCTCCGGCCACAAGCCCAGTCCACCGCTGCTCTGCCGATGATGCACCGCCCAGATTAACCCTGACTGGCCACAAACCGCGGGTCATCTCCTCTAGCAGCCACCAGCAGAGCCGCCGCGTTCCCTCTCCAGGTCGCCGTCCTGGCCGCCAGGAAAAGCACGCCAAGCCTTCGCCTGCGACTCGCCGCTCTGCTCCTGCGCCTGCAAAGACACCCAAGGAGCTTCGCCGCCCTGCAACTGCACATTCGGCCAGGCGAGTGAAGTCGACGGCTCCTCCGGACAGCCACTCCTCTCTTATTGTTGTGGCGGAGCCCGTCACTGACGGCCCGCGTCGCCCTGCTGCAGCAGAACTCCGGCATCACTCCACCCGTGGCCGCATCACTCCGGAGCGACCACCGAGGCACCACCAGCAGCAGCCACAGCAGGGGCCACGCCGGACCTCCAGTCCGGTTTACTCCAGACAGCCGGCTGCATCCTCCAAACGGGCTCGCTCTCCACCTCCTACAACCAAACAGAGGCAACCCGAGAGTAGTAGTGGGTCCCACACGCAGCAGGTTGGTAGTAGACCCTCGGGTGCAGACGAGCCACCACCAAAACGGGCCAGAATTGTCACTGCCCTCCCTGCTCAACGAGGTAATTCTAAAAAAACCCAGAAAAAATGTGCACGATCTCCTCCACCTGCTCCTAAATTTTTGTTCAAATTTGCTAGTAGACAACAGGCTGACCGCTTCAAATTGCTTGCACCTAGACCTATTATCCCTTGTCGGTACCTTGATGATGATGCTGTGAACTTTTTGGGTATTAGGTCTGAGTTGCAAGAATACTTGTCTAATATTGGGCTAGTCCAGTTTGGTGCAATTCGATTCCCTGCTTATATTGAGCTGACCCTTGAGTTTTATAGTTCCTTTTACTATCGCCTTGATGTCTTCAATGATGCTGATGAGGGGGACATTCGGTTTAGACTGGGGAGTCAAGATTATCATATGACCTTGCCTTTATTTAATTCTATTTTTGGTTTTGCTAATGAGGGGCATAGATTCATCCCTAGTGATTTTGACTATCAGTTAGCCTGGGCTGAGTTGTCTAGTGATGAAAAGGATTATGATTTTAGGGTGTCAAAGTCAACTCAATTGAGGACTGATGCGTTACGGTATGTGCATGGGATGATCTCACAGTCTACTTTGGTAGGGAATATGGTGGCGGGGTTGTGAACCATGAGGAATTGTTCTTCTTACATTGTATGGTATATGGGAAGAGAGTCAATGTGGGCGCTTTTATGCTGAACTAGTTTCATAGTCATGTGAAAACTTTGAAACCTAAGTTGGGTAGTGCAGGGCTGATTTCTGCCATTGCTAGTTATTTGGGTGTGGATTTCTCTGTCTATTCCATTCTTCAGGGTGTTCCACTTGACATTCCCACAGTCATTAATATGCGTTTTAAACCTGAAAGCACAACTTCTGGAGGTCGTGCACATACTTTTTCTGATGAGCAGGTGGAGTCGTATGGCCAGCCCACGCAGGCTGTGCCCGGATCCAGCGGTCTTGTGCGCCTTTCCCAGCAGGCTTTGGAGTCCTTAGAGCTCCTGCCTGAGTTGATGACTCAGCTGACCCGGATCGAGACACGCCAACTGCGTTTTCAGGAGCATGTATCCGCCTCTCAAGCATTCCAGACCAAGATGATGGCGGCCTAGGCAGTCCTCAAACCTTGTGTGCAGACCTTGGTTGACGATGTGTACATGCTCACGCATCGTCCTTGATGGTTCCTTTATTCTTTTTCGTTATTTCATTTCATTCTACTAGTTTTTATTTGTCATTTCTTTATTTTTTGGATATTGATTCTTTGATTTTATTTGTTTTCTTGGACCAGTGCGGACACTGTCCGAAATAAGTTTGGGGGTGCATCATTGCATTCCATACCATTTATTTTTCATTTTTGCTTTTATTTTATTATTTATTTCATTTCAAATAATTCAGGCCCAAACTTTTAGTTTTTTTTTTTAATTTTACCTGCTCATTTCTTAATTTAACTAATAATTGAGATATTAATGCTCTTGGATATGCCATTTTTCGCATCAAAACTGTGCCACCTTAATTTGTTTCTCATTCTTTACCTTAAAATATGTTGGAAACAAATTTGATAACGCATAACCATATGATTAATTCTGTCTATTACACCTCTGTTTTTCTAACTCTCTTTGACGTATCTTTTAAATCTGAACAGAATCACTGGACCAATCAAGGCGAAATTTGGCTTAGGATACTGATGCGTGCTTTCCTGCAAGTGCACAGGGTCAATGTAGTACTTATCAAGGTCGTATCCACAGGGACTGGGTGGAATTAATTTTACTTCAATCTCGGACTAACTAGACTGGAGAACGATTAAACAAGGGGTGAATTTGACGAATAATGGTAGAGAAATAAAAACAAGCAGTAAAATAAATGTAATAAGAATTTAACTGAGGAAGAGATCAGGAATGGTGAATTCTTAGGCATCCGGGGTCCACATGTACCGGTTTTGTGCTTGTAAACTGCTCTACAGCCTCAGTCACAGACCGACACTGTGATGAGGCTGTGACTAATGACATGTCTTGACGGGGCTCCCAACCTAAGGTACTATCAACGGCTTTCGATCTTATTAATAGTTCCCTAAGCTTCCATCTACCCCCTGTCACTAGAGTAGACGTCCACCTAG
>JAKUCV010006945.1:0-32281 GCA_028386065.3 Turnera subulata | reverse complement strand
TGCGGTTTGATTATTGGCTTGAGACGACTGTTAATGGTCGTGCTTACATTGCTGATACAGATCAAGTTGCTGTTAGTTCCAGTTTTCGTAACAATATGGATGATGGGTTTACGGTGGTGGTTACGGTAACGATAGATTATCCTCGGACAGCTGTGTGGAGAAAGTGGGAAGATCGATGGACTATTATCAGGGACGATATCTTCGATAATCCTGATTATTTTTTTAATGGTGTTGTGTACCTCAATGATACTTTTTTAGTTGTGGATGAAAAAGGTTTGGTTGTAGCTATAGATCATCCAAACAAACCTGAATCCATGAAGGTTAGGCATGTTGTTGTTCCTTCGAGATTGGACCTGCCTCGGTCGGGATTTCACCGTACTCAGCATTTAGTTAAAGCTTTCGGGTATTTATTTTCGGTGTACGAATATTTAGAACCGAGTGCCCCAAGAAGATTTGAAGTTGAGAAGTTGGATGAGGAGGAGGGCAGATGGGTTGATCCAGGGGATGAATTGAAGGATAGCTTGATTATTGTTGGCCAGATTCGTTCTTCGCAGCTGCTTCGTTCTCCCTTGTGACCAACGATTTCCCGGAATACAAGGCCAACTGCTTCGTGATAGATGGTGTTCTGATTTTTTTTGTGAACGGGGAGTACTGTGACGAATATTATGACGAGAATTGTTTGAAACTGCCAGGATGGCTTGCCAAATACGTGGAGTACTGTAATGAATCCTGTGAAGAAGAAGAAGAAGAAGAAGAAGGATCCTTTGAAGAAGGTGAAGATTACATTACGAATGTATCCTGTGAGGAAGTAGAAGAAGGATCTTGTGAAGAAGATGAAGATTACATGATGAATGAATACATGAGGAATGTATCCAGCGAAGAAGATGGAGAAGCATGGTGAGTCCGTTGAAGCCGGCACCGTTTTACTTTGTGTTTTCAACACACACACAGTTTTAATCAATCTTTGTTGTTTTCATAATTAATCAGTTCCAATATTCACTGCCAGATTTCATATTGTCTCACTAAATCCAGATATTGCAGTCATTTACTCAAACTTGCATATTTCTGGATACTTTACTTGGCATTGACTCTTTTCCTCCTATTTCTTCTTCTTTTCCTTACTGATTTGTTGGCAGATTAGTTTGCGTGTTTGTTTGAAGCGTTGCTTTCCTTCTGCCGGACAGACTTGGCTTATTGTGCATAGATTTTATATATATTCTGCACAGAGTTTCATGGTTTCTTTTTTTTTTTTATGCGAACAATAGACTTTATTGATTCACAATATTTACATACATATGTCAATATGTCAAGACACATGACCTTGTTACACAGCAAAATTAAAGACAGAACAAATAAATGCTCTGATGCATACAAAAAAGCCAAACAATCATGGTTTCCTTCTTGCTTAAGCGTTTATTTCTGTCCAAACTTTTAACCTTTACAGCTGAACATGAAAATCTATTTGGTAATATTTTATGTACTTCTACAGATCAAGATAATACTTTATTTGGTAATATTTTAATAAATCGAAAGAATTTTTCAAGCAATCCAAGTTAAAGGAAATACATAGGAGGCATAAATCTGGTGTTCCATGGCTTAGATTAGGCGAGTTTTTTTGGTGTATCCTTACTTTTTGGTTTGGGCCAATCATGTACCCAAACTTCCCACCGCCACACCAATCGTAAATCCCGGGCCAAGTACCTAACGTGGCGGGCTGCCCAGATTTAGTCTTTTGGGGGCTGTCAAAACGTCATCATCTCGTGTCAAAACAACGTGGTTTTCCAGTGACACATATGTGGGTCCTGTTAGGAGTGAGCACGGAATAGTCTCCGTTCCAAATAATAATTTCGGATTGGATATCCCAATAACTCCGATTTTTTCGGATATCCGTTCCATTTTAACTCTCAGACTCCAAAATTTTTGAACCGTATATTATGGATCTCCATGGATACATTGACTTTCAGATTTTTGGAACGCATTTTGCACATCTCCAGAACGATCTTATCCCAACTACATCCAACTACAAGATAAATACAAAAGTATAGGAGGAGTCCTACCTAATTGACTATACAAATAGCCACTAATTTAATACTTGGTAATTAGCACATGACAAGTTTATTTTATTTATGAATTCTTGTTTATTTCATATGTTTTATTAATTGCAAAGTACAACAAAGGATTTAAGTGCAAAATGGAATCAAATCAAAAACGCAAAGTACAAACCGATGTTTTAATCTAAAAGCGTCACCGTATGCAATTAACTATTTAGAAAATCCGTTTTCTACATTTTAAATAAAGGAAAAAAAATCCTACACACATAGGGTTTAGGGGGAACCGCTCTAATTCTTGGTGTTCATGATTGTGTGTTTGTTGCCTTTAATTTTCACCCAATTAGTTTAGTTTGCCCAGATTTTGGTTTCTGTTCATATTCAATCTTTGTCTACTTCAGTGCAAAAATTTTGGTGCGAGTTGAAGTACGAAATTTCCTTTTTCTGCAGAAAAAGTAAACATGTAATGATAAATATTTCACAATTTTCTCTCAAAGTACTATTATTCTTTACATAAATTTATAATTTATGTACAATTATTTTCTTATTTATTTGTAAGAGCGTCTTTTAATTCATAATCTTTACCTTGCATAACCCCTATAATCAGTTTTCCTGTGGGACATGTATTTTATTAAATATCAATTTCATTTCCATTCTATTACTACAATATTTTTCTTATAGCAAGACAATCACGTAAGGATAAGTATATTATAATATTTTCTCAAAATACTTTCATACATTATAAAAATTTTAAATTTATGTATAATTATTTTCTGTTTTGCTCATGCGAACATCTTTTAATTCATAATCATCACATTATATTGATTAATCAATGTTTTTCACGTGATATGCACCTTTTCAAAAAAATTAATTCCATATCCATTGTAATACAACATTTTTTTATAGCAAGACAATTATGTATGGATAAATATTTTGTAATTTTCTCTCAAAATAATTTCATAATTTATGTAAATTTTGAATTTATGTATGATTATTATCTTATTAATTTGTACGAGCTTCCTTTAATTCATTTTTTCACCTTTCGAAGTGCATATACTAATCATTTTTTTTCATGGGACATGTACCTTTTTCAAAAATATTAGTTCCATATCAATTCTATTTCTGTTTTTTTTCTAACTTATAAAAATTGCAATTTAAGTGGTTAATGTAATGTAATACTTTTTGTAACATGAAAAATAGTAATGTAATGTACGAAGAAATGATGATTCAAGACTCAAATGAACAATGCAGTGACAGGGTTGATGATGTTGCTCTCATTACAAGGAAGTTCATGAAGTTCCTCAAGATGAAGAAGCTACAAAAGGAGATGAAGAACTTGAAGAATACCAAGTATGATGAGACAAGAAAAGAGTCCATTATTTGCTTTGAGTGCAAAAACCCAGACACATCAAAACTAATTGCCTTTACAAGAAGAGCTCAAGGCATGATTCTCACAAGAGTAAACGAAAGAAAGTATTGGCTACATGGGATGATGATGATGCATCCTCAAGTGATTCAGATAATGATGAGATGGCAACCTTTTGCTTCATGGCACTTGAAGAAGATGGATTCATCTGATGACTTTACATTTCAAAAATTGCGCGATGCTTTCCTTAAGTTGTATGATGAACTTGAAAAATCTTTCAAAAAGAATCTTGCCTATAAAAAGCAACTTATGACTCTTGAAGAAGAGAAAAATGCTCTTAATACTTCATACAATAAACTAAAGGATAAGATCTCATCCAATGTTTGTGCATATGATGTGTTGGGGAAAAAGAATGATTCTCTTAAATCTAAAATTGTTAATTTGAAGAATACTTTGAAAAAATTCACAAATGGGAGAGATAGTCTTAATCTTCTTTAAGGAAAACAAAGAAATCTAATGCAAAAAGAGGAATTAAGTATACCTAATGTGTCATATGATGCTAAACCTTTTATGCCTAATGCTAAGACATATGAACATTGAGCTTCATCTTTTTCTCATCATGCTATATCATAACATGCTAAACCAAATGCTCATGATACTAGACCACATGTTCATAACACAAAATCGCATGCTCATCATAGAAGATCATATGCTAGAGCAAATACTCATGATAAAAGGTCATATGCTTATAATGCTAGAGCATATGCTCATGGTGCAAGATCACATGCTTACTATACTAGATCATTTGCTCGCAATGCAGAGTTAAACCATTCTTTCACAATTTTAATGCATATACTCATGTTGGTAGAAGACATTATTATAATGAGAGCATTTGGTCATAACAACTTTCTTAGAGGTGAATCATCTTATAGCCCATCTATTAAATGTCACTTTTGTGGAAATCATGGACATGGGTTTCGTACTTACTTGTTTAGACAAAGAGACTATCATGTTAAGTATGTTTGGTACCAAAATGCTATTATGACTAACCCCCAAGGATCCAACAAAAAGTGGGTACAAAAAAATTGATTGTTCTTTGTATGTAAGAAAGCAGTGGTGAGTGGTGATTGAAGGTTTATAATACTCATCCTTTAGTTTTGAACCATTTTGTATCCTTTTTAGTATCCTTCTAATGGTATTTTTTATGCTTATTTAATTGATTTTTATATCTTGCTTTCATGCATTTCATACATGAGCAATAATGGAGATTAAATGAGAAAAGAGTCTTGAGCATCACATATTCAAATCGGTTGGAAAAACCCTTGGAGTGTATTGGGAATTCTCTTGTTCCAGTGCAAGATTTGGTGTCTCCTGAGACACAGATTTTTAGAAAGAGTGAAGTTAAAGGCGGAGATATGGTATTAGCTGGATTACACGATTCGTGCAGACAACCAAACACGAGAGCAACAAAATATTTTGGTTTGGTCCAGATTTACAAAATTTACTGCACCCAACACAGTGTATAAAAAATAGATCAAAAAGGAAAACCAAAACACACCATTTTGCCAACCCTATCTGTTACCTCAACAATTCTCTCTCACGAGTTCTGCTCTCTTTGTCAAATTCAATATTCGAAATTTTTTAAAAAAATTAGCCGCCGCACCTCTCAAATTGCTAGCATCATCATAGTAGTCTATCACAACCACCATCAAACACCGTTATCATGCGCCCGAAGCCTCTTAAAACCACAACCAAGGCGAAACCCAACACCTCCTCAGTGGACTGTCCTCGCGCTATTTGTAAATCATATAGTCTTAAAGATTCAAGGGGCACATCCACAGAGAAGACCTCCTCGCCGGAAAAGGTAGACCTTACTGATGATTCTCCACCGTCGTCACCAGAGCCGCCTTTGCACTTAGAAGCTATATCACTGTCCATGGTTATTGTGCCTTACCTAGCACCACTATCACCGCCGCTACTGCAGCGGCCCCATCGATTCAAACTACTGAAGGAAACCTTGCTCCATTCAAAGCTCCGCCGGTTTTTACCGAAGTCTCTCCTGGCATCAAATCTCCACGGGCAAAGGAAGTCGCTAGGCAATACAAGAATCACAGTCGGTCGACCACCACTAAAGCCACTGAATTTTCTTCTCCGGCTAATGACCATAAAGTGCTTTCTATACCGCTTCGCCATCATCTCTTGAACCTGAGCCGCTCACTGACATAAAGAAATAGAAAGGGTAGAGTTCAAAGTTTGCCTTTTCACTGAAGAAGAGCAAAGTTGCTCCTCAGCCTGCTAAACGTACTCCACCACAGAACACGAGCACAATGGAAGTTGCCTCCGCCTCAGTACCACATCGAAAAAATCAAGCAAGGCTGCTTTAAGAAAGACGCAGACAGAGATAGTTCCTGCCCCAAAGACAAAGAAGTTGTCTGCCAAAGAAAAAAGGCAATAGAAGATGGATGTCGAGCAACAAGATGATCAGAATCCAATCGACATCGAGAATTCAGATCACAGGTTCACTTTCTTGAAAAATGATGGGTAGCTTATGTCACGAAAACAAAAGAAAGAATTTCTTCTCAAGAAGAAGAACTTGATTGTAATCAAGTTGATGAAGCTAATTTGGTGAGATATCATGTGAGCACGAAGGAGAATATATTCACTCAGAGTAAACTTAACAAGGATGGTACCAAAAAGAATGCACAGGTTGCTTCTATGGCGGCTGATTTGGAGGAGATAAAATTACAGTTTTCTTCTTTTGGTCAGACTATTGGTGCTCTTAAGGAAAATCAAGTCCGGATGATGGAAATGCTTCATGATCTTGCTTCCAGAGACTCTCATCCTGCTCTTGTTAGTTGTGTGATCAAGCTGCAGAAAATTGCAGTAGTAAGTTTGGTACCATTTAATTATAAATTCAAGTGTGTGAGTTGTGTGTGCTTTTGATTATTGTATTATGCTAATTAATTATGTTATCCTGAGATGTAGTGTGTTTTCTTTATGAGATGTGTTATTATGAGCATCTTAGGAAAGCAAAAGTGTTGAGCTGTCAAGAATGATGAAAGTTGAGTGGAATATAGGATGGTTCTGGTCTATATAATTGAGGGTTGTAATTTGATTTATACAAGTAAAAAAAAACGAAAAACGTGTGTTTTCATTTCATTGTATGCATCATAACATGTTCTGTGAGTGATCAAAACAAAATATTGAGAGGTTAGAGAGAAAATCAATGGAACAGTAACCAAGAAAGTCAGCTCTGTGTTACTGTTAATTCTGCAGAATTTGTGGAATTTTTTCCAAAAAATCAACGCTCGGTAGCGGAGTAGGTTCCTTCTTTCAGGCCTGTTCTGATTCACTGAAACCTCACCAAATCAGCCCCAAATAGCTTTCTAAACACTAAACTACCAAATGAACACTCAACCAGCAAATAGAACCATCTCATCCTTACCCCTATGCCCTATTTTTGATGGAGAAAACTATAACTATTAGGCTGTAAGGATGAAATCTTTCCTTGTAGCTAATGGTTTGTGGTTTTTTATTGAAGAAGGTTTTACTTAAGAAGAGGATATTGAAGAAATGTCTGTAAATCAATTGAAAACAGATAATGAATGATTGCAGAAACATAATACTGCAATTTCATTTGTGTTTTCTTTGGTTTCAGAGGAGATTTTTCCTGTGATTGTTGGATCTACAACAGCAAAAGAAGCATGGGAGATCCTTGAGAAGAAGTTCAGAGATTTTGCAGAAACAAGGCAAATCAGGATGCAATCTTTGAGAAGAGACTTTGAGATGCTAAAGATGTCAGAAACAGAAACTATTAGGGAGTATGCTTCCAAAGCTCAAGGCATTGTCAACCGAATCAGGCTATATGGAGTAGTTGAAAAGATTCTCAACACAGTTGTAGACAGATTTGAAGCTAAAGTAGCTGCTATTGAAGAATCAACATGACTCAGATGTTAGTTCACAATTACAAGCTCATGAGCGTGAATACCTGACCCAAAATCACTTGGGCCTATTCACCTATTCCTTACACCTTCTTTATAACCGTCATCCAATATCTTTGAAGTCACCACCCAAGTTTTATTAAAGGACAAAACTCGCCAAAAAACCTTCATATGACTCCGTTTAGGCAACTAGATAGCGAAAAAAAGATGTTGGACCCGGGGATTCGTCATGGATGGGAAGGTGTTAAGCACCCATCCATGTTGGGGTGAAACCTTATGCAATTGAAAGATTTTGTATTCCTTGTGCAAGTGTGCAAGTGTGAACAACAAAACACATAATAACTGAAACTCAAAAGAAAGGGGAGAAGAAGAAGATTGGGCTTGAGTTTTCACCACTAGAAACCACCTACGTACCCCGGCGACCGGGTTCAAAGCCCACGTAGTTTTTGACATGGCATCACAACAGTCACATCATCATAAACATCAACATCTCAGAAGCAATCGGTCAAGCAAAAAGGGATTAGGAATACCTCTTGTAGCCCTCCTTTAGCTCCTCGATTTGGGTTGTGTCTTCCACACAATTTCCTCCCACTCCTTAACTCAATCTTGGAGTTCATCTTGATCTACCTCTTGTTGCCTTCAATGGTTGGTATTACCCACGAAATTCCACCAGAGTTTTGCCTATAGAACTATTTTTTAAGCTTGGAGAAGTAGAGTTTCTCCAAGCTCCAAAGCTTATGAAGAGTGTGTGTGTAGTAGAATCTCTGTTGGTCCTATTTATAGTGTTCTGGGTAGCCTAGGGGGCGTGGACCAGCTTAATGATCAAGGTAATGGTCAAAAATCTGGGCCAAAATCGAGTAGAATCAAATTTGGAGCGAAATCGGGGGAAAAAACGCGTTCTGGGTGCATATGACCGCCATGGCCGGCGGTCATCCTTTGGATGACAGCCAGGCCAGGCGGTCATGGAAGGAGGACCGCCCTGGTGGTCATCCCGAGATGACCGCCCGTGCCTGTGCGTTACACCCATTCTTTCCTTTTTCGATCTTGATTCTTCCCTAATTTCTCCCTGATTGATCCTACCGCGTAATTAACCCTTAGACTGCCCAGAATCATTTGCTTTCTTGATTATTACTCCTCTCAATCATCTCCTAATTGATCGATTAAACATTGATTCCCCATTTTAAACTAAAATCATACCAAAACCACTCTTACTACTAAGGAATGATTTAACTCTGATTTTCCACGAAAATTAGGGTTAAATTTATGTGCAAGCAAGGTGTTAATGGGCTGTGCAACTCTGGAAAAGTCCATATTTCATTAATTTGGACCCTTACATTTATCTTTAACCCAAGAATAAATCATCTCAATATAATTGGGTTTAAAAAATAAACAAACAAGCCCAAGCTAATGAATTAAAATGCATTTTTAGCAATTTAATCCTTATCATATGTTTTTATCCTATGATTAAATCATCTTATTAATCCTATGGTCTAAGCACGTAAAGGCCTCAATTACTATAATGCATGAATTTTACTAAAAATAAACTTCATCCACACTTCAACCCAAGACTAACCCATCTTGCTAATCTTATGGTTCAAACATGTCTAAAGCCTAATTTAATAGAATTTTCGTTGGTCAAATTTGGGTGTTCACAGATGCCCCTCGTTGGTGAGTCCTTAAAACTAATGACCAAGCAACGCAAAAAATGAACAACCAAATTTGGATAATGGATGTGAGTATTGTGGACCAAGGGCTGGAGCATCACATGCCCCACCTCGAGAATCGTCTTATCCCAAGGTTTGTGATAGAATCATCTCATCTATCAGGGTCTTGGGACTCATCTCATCCCAAGGGTTACCGGGAATCATCTCATCCCGGGGTCTTGGGACCCGTCAGGTCCCAAGGGTTAACGAGAATCATCTCATCCCGGGGTTTTGGGACCCTTCAGGTCCAGGGACTACCGAGAATCACCTCATCCCGGAGGCTTATCTCATCTTCGTCATCTCGGTTCTCCTCCACGTCGGGACATCGTCCTTGGGATATCTATCTCTCAACGTCTTCATCAACTCCATCTTAGGGGCATCTGCCCCTAGCAACTCTCATCGGTTCTACTTCTATCTTAGGGGTATCTCCCCCTGGCAACTCTCATCAACTCTACTTCTGTCTTAGGGGCATTTGCCCCTGGCAGCTCTCATCGGCTCTACTTCTGTCTTAGGGGTATCTGCCCCTAGCAACTCTTATCGGCTCTACTTCTGTCTTAGGGGTATCTGCCCCTGGAAACTCTTGTCGATTCTACTTCTATCTTAGGGGTATCTTCCCCTGGCAACTCTCATCGGCTCTACTTCTGTCTTAGGGGTATCTACTCCTGACAATTCTCATCAATTCTACTTCTACCTTAGAGGTATCTGCCCCTCAAGTTTGTGGATATTCGGTTTCTTGGGATATCTGCCCCTCGGTTTTTCTCTCGGATTCTCACGGGTTCAGCTTGCAATTTTATATTTCGACTTTCTTCTTTTGGTTCACTCATGGTTTGCTATCTCGGGTCCTTGGTTTCAGACTGATCCACTTCGGGATCTCGTGGTCTGCTCTCTCAGTATTTCAGGCTCTAATTCATCTGGATCGGATGTGTTCATATATCTCGTATCTCTGGTTTCCCTAAGGGTTCAAAATAAAAAACGGGGTGTCTCACACCCTTGATCTCGTCATGGAATGTGGGTTCCGCAGGCCCATAAAAAGTTCGTTCAACTGCATGGGATAGTATATCATTGCCCTCGGATTAACGGAATGCTTAAATCTCGATGAATTAAACAAACATTGCTTGTTATTGGGATTCAAAGATACGCATACTGGGGTTTCATTTTGGAGAAAAGACCGTTCCGAGATGCGGGGCCCGCAAAAACAGGTAAGGGATCAAAGACACAACATGGCGGTCATGCCAAGAAGCCCTCCAGCTCATGGCGGTCATGTGAGGATGACCGCCAAGTCTGGGCGGTTTTCTCGACATGACCGCTCGTGCTCTTGTGGGTTTAAAACCCCTTTTTTCTCCTTCTCCCCCCTTTCACTTCACTCAAAACACCCAAAACCTCTCAACCTCTCCTTCCCCATACCCCAGAAACACTCTTCAAGCTTTTTTTATCCTTCCTTGCAACACCCACACCTCTTAATCCCTCCAAGTCACAAGAGAAATCCATGAAGAACTAACGCCCGAAATCCAATCCGGAAGAAAACCGGGGCCTATTGTTGAAATCCCCTGACAGGCACATCTCCTCCCAACTCGACAAAGTCCAAGTAAGTTATTTCTATCCATTAAAGCTCATCAAAACTTCACTTTGATTGAAAACTCGAGTTTATGCCAAATGTGCTTCTTGAATTCGATTTTATGTGGTGCATGTTGTGTTTTATTGTTTAGAAATACTCCTATGATGCCTATAATGCTTTCCCTCGTGCCTAATTTATGGACTAAACACAAGAAGTCGTGGATTGGAGTTTCACCAATTTGGGGGTTTAGGGTTCTTGGCGAGTTTGAGCTATTTCGGATGACTCGGGTGCTTTTTTGTCGTTGTGAATGCATATTCTTGATGTTGGGTGGATGGGTGTTAATGTGCTCGTCCTAATTTCGGTCAATTTTGAACTTTTCCGGGGTGGATTTTGTGACTTTCTTGCATTTTAATCCGTAAATAAAACTGCACTAGGGTGTCGAAGATGATGATGTTAATATGCAATTTTATTCTCATGGTGCATGTCTTGACATATATGATCTTCGTTTGACTGTGCCGAGCCCGAGAGAGCGTGAGTATTGAATTCTTGTAGGGTATCTACACAGGTCGATGATGATCGACAACGGAGTCATGCCGGAGTTGCCGCTCGCCTCCTCATCCGAGAACACGTCGAGAGAAACGGGCCTGTTTGAGAGATCATCGAGAGAGTAGGGTTATGGGACTTCTTCCGCACTTTCCAGGGAGACAAGGTCGATTTGCAGGCGATTTCAGCTTTAGGTGAGAGGTGGTAGGACACCACCAACACCTTTCATTTAGCTTGCGGGTAGTTGACAATGATTCCTTCAGACTTTGTTCGCATCACAGGGCTAGTATTTGATGGTGCACTAGTCACCTTTGATCAGCAGCTAGGCATTAACCAGTTCCAAGAGTTAGTGGGCCTTGAGCCTAGGTGGGCCTGCCATAGTGAGGTGTCCTCCAAGTGGCTACAGGACTCCTTATTAGCCAGTGGTTATGCAGGGACAGCGAAACAACGAGCCCGGGGTTTAATTTTAGTGAGCTTGTGTAAGACTATCTTTGCCCCAGGTAGTGACCGGGTCCGATGTGATTTGCTGGCGTCACTTGTCCATCTAGATAGGCCGTGGATTGATTGGGCTTCGGCGGGCTTTGCAAATGCCTACCGTGAGATAACCAACTTCTCTAGGGGCGCAGCCAAATATTTCTATGTCTCGGCTTGGATTTGGGAGGTATATCGCCTTCTTCTTTATTACATTACCGTGCTCAACCATCTCCCCTCCTCTTGCTAACCAGATGACTTGTGTAGGTATGAGGCCAGGAATATCTCGGGTTGTCTGCCCCGAGACTGACATCTATCGAGGAGATTTGGCTGGTCTCTCTCCGCTGGGGTTCTCCAGGTCACAGACCTCGGGTTCATGCTCATAATCAAGAATGGGCTCGCCGTTACATTGATCAAGTGGTCGTGTCAAATAAGGTACATCCTCTCAATTTTCATTCTATTCTTAAGGCGTGTATATTTGACCTTCCCTTATTTACCTGTGTGTGGATAGGTTTGCTTCGACCCATTTGAGGCGTACCACAACGGGTTGGTGAGCGACAATGACCTTGTTCGTAGCATGGACCATTCTCGATGCGTGATTGGGTATCCCAGCATGAAGGTATGGTTCCTGGAGGACCGGGTTTGTGTGCAAACTGTGGGAGAGAGATGGGTGTCGGGAGATCCACCTCTTTCTATGCGGGATGTTTCAGAAAGAGAAGAAATCCCCGACGAGGATGGCCTTAATGAGCATATCTGACGACCTGGGCGATTTTGGTGATTACTTGGCCTTTGTCAGGACGCACCTGATGCCTCTGCTGACCACTCTAGGGGTAGAAGGGTCAGTTGCTAGTGCCGGCCCTTCTCAACAAAGTTTTGCTTCTAGTAGGAGGAAGAATACCGAGGCATCTTTATCTACATCTCAGCCTATCCTCCCTGCATGTGAGGCCAATTTTGAGTCTTTTGATGATGCTTGCAGGCGTTGCCGAGTTCCCTTTATTGAGGACCTTCCTCCCGACTTTCCTCCATTTCCGGCCGGCATTACTTCGATACCTCCCTTTACATTCATGTTTTCATATATGTTTTATCTTGCCTTTACGACTTGATTGATTCTATGTTAATAACAACTTCCGGCAACTGAAGCTTCTCGGCTCTGGACATTGCTCGGGCGGGCGAAGGCAACCTTGACGGCTCAGGCTATTCGGATACGGGAGCTGACCTCCTACGTGAGGGAAGGTGGATGTGCTCGCCCTGTGCCACTACCTCGAGACCCTCGGCCCCATAGACCTGCCGTTTCTCCTATCATTCCACAGTCGATCCCGCCTACTACAAATCATACTTTAGATGATTCCGAAGACACTATTCAGGAACATCTTCGACCGACTCGTCAGTCTCGTGGCAAGAAGAGGCGGTCTTGATCCGTGTATATGACATATGCATGTCCTAGACACTAGATGCGTGTACTTTTAATGAACCTATCTCCTACTTTCTGATGTATGTGTATTTCTCTTCCCTCATTTAAGAAATGCAACCATGTGTGCAGTCTTTGAAAACAACCGAGTCATATGTCGTGGATATTAGGCTAGCTCAAGCATAGATTCAATAGGTTTTCACAAAATCACTAGGTTCTTCCACTTCCTGTTTGAGAATCCACCCCTGATAGCAACTTGTAGTGTCAATGAGCATGCTTCCCAAATTCCTCCGAACTCCATTTAGCCCTAACTTTTGCCTAGGCCGCCCTTTCGGGTTTTCAACCTAGCGGGCTCGTCCTAACTTTTGCCTAGGTCGCCCTTTCGGGTTTTCAACCTAGCGGACTGGTTCCCCCTCTCTTTTTATTTCTTTCTTTTTACCGAGGGCACACGACCGAATGTCTGGATGAGCGGCAAAGAACTTGAGGCAATGACATATCCGGAGGATGACTTAACCTTGATCAATCGGACAAAAAGCATGTGACTTGTAGGAATCCAGGGGCAATTCTTTAAATGCTCATTGGCACTCTTGTGTCAAAAGCACAAGAGGGGTGAGGTCTCATGTTCGAGTCTTACTCTCCTCGACTAGTATCAAAAAAAAACATAACAGAACTTTCCCCTATCCCCTTAGTAGCCTCAAACATCCTTCTCCTTTGTCCACTCTATCTTATCTGGATACACAAGCTTCCTTCGTGGCACTATAGTGACAGTTTCCTTTGGATCATCTTGTCGAACCCTGATCACCAATGTTTCATTGTCAGCTTCTGGTCCATCTTCTTCACCTCTTTCCATCATCGTGCAATCTTGTGATCTCGAGCGTTCATCTGATCCTGACGTTTCGTCCCAATCATCCCAATTGCTTTCCCCAAATTGATCAATGAGGTCCTTAAGATTCTTCTTTGCATTCAAACTTTCCCTGGTTAGTGCCACGTTATGGAGTTGAATTCCTCTCATTACGTCCTCAACCAATGCATATTTCCCCATAGCATCTCGGAATTGCTTCATGGCTACTTGGGCCAGTGGCTGCCCCAACAAAACACCCCAAAGATTCGTCTCCTCCAGTTTATTCATTAAGGCTCGAAATGTTAGCTTCACCACCTTCTCTTGTTCCAGGTTCCTTTCTTCATACATTGGGGATTCATCTCCCATTGGTTCATCTTCGGGACCCATCCCCATGCCCCTAGTGCTTCTTGTCTGGTCCGCACGCTCATTGCTCATGATTTCTTCTTACTGTCAAGGGTGAATAGGTGGGTTTCAATACTTTGAAAGGTTCAAGAGAAAGTGTGGGCAACATATGGTTTAGGTATAGGGAAAAGGAGTGTGAGGGTAGACTCTTGACTCGACCCGTTTTATTTTTTTTAGAAATTATGCAGGATGTTATGTGTAATGCATTGCAATGCTAACTTTTAAAATTCTTGAAGCAACCGGACATCAATCCAAATTTTTTAAAACAAAGATTCCCAGGGTGCTCTAATTTGGGTAAGTCACTTCTTGGACTGCCGAGGTGTCTTTCCTTCTCCCTTTTTCCCTTCCTCTCCATCCCCAACGTATGCATAAAATGGAATCCAAAAATAACAAGGCACACCTTACACATATAAAATGCAATAAACATCACACAAATGCACTTAACACTTATTGATCCATCATGCATGAGATGCTCAAGGTATGTGGCTGGTTGGGGGCTAAAAGACTGTCGCTAAGGAATAGTTTGTCCTACTCACATGTGATAAAGGATATCGCGTGAGGTCCGGGGCCCATTAATCCCTATCATCGCTTGAGCAGCGAGAAACCGGTTTACACAAGCCACTATCGCTTAAGGAAAGCATTGTAGCGGACTTGGATCCCCTGGCCCTCTTACGGTAAGGGCTTCACAACATTTATCATGAATGCAAGGCACTTATGATAACACATAAAAAGGCATACAAAAATCCAATGATTTCACAAGGTTTCTTGAACCCTCTAAGTCCCCAGTGGAGTCGCCAACTGTGAATACCCGACCCAAAATCACTTGGGCCTATTCACCTATTCCTTACACCTTCTTCATAATTGTCATCCAACATCTTTGGAGTCACCACCCAAGTTTTATTAAAGGACAAAACTCGCCAAAAAGCCTTCATATGACTTCGTTTAGGCAACTAGATAGCGAACCAAAGATGTTGACCCGGGGATTCGTCATGGATGGGAAGGTGTTAGGCACCCATCCATATTGGGGTGAAACTTTGTGCAATTTAAAGATTTTGTATGCCTTGTGCAAGTGTGTAAGTGTGAACAACAAAACACATAATAACTGAAACTCAAAAGAAAGGGGAGAAAAAGAAGATTGGGCTTGAGTTTTCACCACTAGAAACCACCTACGTACCCCGGCGACCGGGTTCAAAGCCCACGTAGTTCTTGACATGGCATCACAACAGTCACATCATCATAAACATCAACATCTCAGAAGCAATCCGTCAAGCAAAAAGGGATTAGGAATACCTCTTGTAGCGCTCCTCTAGCTCCTTGATTTGGGTTGTGTCTTCCACACAATTTCCTCCCACTCCTTAACTCAATCTTGGAGTTCTTCTTGATCTACCTCTTGCTGCCTTCAATGGTTGGTATTACCCACGAAATTCCACCAGAGTTTTGCCTATAGAACTATTTCTTAAGCTTGGAGAAGTAGAGTTTCTCCAAGCTCCAAAGCTTATGAAGAGTGTGTGTAATCTCTGTTGAAATGTGAGAGGGGGGTCCTATTTATAGTGTTCTGGGTAGCCTAGGGGCGTGGCCCAGTTTAATGATCAAGGTAATGGCCAAAAATCTGGGCCAAAACCGAGTAGAATCAAATTAGGAGCGAAATCAGGGGGAAAAAAACGCGTTCTGGGTGCATATGACCGCCATGGCCGGCGGTCATGGAAGGAAGACTGCCCAGACCTGGCGGTCATCCCGAGATGACCGCCCGCGCCTGCGCGTTACACCCGTTCTTTCCTTTTTCGATCTTGATTCTCCCGTAATTTCTCCCTGATTGATCCTACCGCGTAATTAACCCTTAAACTCCCCAGAATCCTCTACTTTCTTGATTATCACTCCTCTCAATCATCTCTTAGTTGATTGATTACACATTGATTCTCCAGTTTAAGCTAAAATCATACCAAAACCACTCTTACTACTAAGGAATGATTTAACTCTGATTTTCCACGAAAATTAGGGTTAAATTTGTCAGCAAGCAAGGTGTTAATGGGCTGTGCAACTCTGGAAAAAGTCCATATTTCATTAATTTGGACCCTTACATTTATCTTTAACCCAAGAATGAATCATCTCAATATAATTAGGTTTAAAGAATAAACAAACAAGCCCAAGCTAATGAATTAAAATGCATTTTTAGCAATTTAATCCTTACATATGTTTTTATCCTATGATTAAATCATCTTATTAATCTTAGGGTCTAAGCACGTAAAAGGCCTCAATTACTATAATGCATGAATTCTACTAAAAATAAACTTCATCCACATTTCAACCTAAGACTAACCCATCTTGCTAATCTTATGGTTCAAACATATCTAAAGCCTAATTTAATAGAATTTTCATGGGTCAAATTTGGGTGTTCACAATGAGCAGAGGCATGTGAGAAGAGTTGAAGCTGGGATTAAAACAGCCTTCCAAGCTAGGCAGAAAAATGTCAACAACAAATCTGAAGCTAAACAAAAACCAGAAAAAACCACAAACAAACACCAGAAGGAGGCCTTAAGTTTGCAAACTGTGTTTTCACCTTGCAAATTCTGTGGAAAGAGAAACCATTTGGAGCAGAAGTGCTGGAAAAATAAGAAGTGCAATTTCTGTCACAAAGTTGGGCACATTGAACGTTATTGTAGAGCAAAAAAAAAATGGAGATAATCACCTGCAGACACCTGATCAGACACAAGAGCAACAAACTCAGACTCAAAATCAAGCTAAGCTAGCCGAAGGAAATGAAGAGGAGTTTATGTTCATGGCAAGTGAGTTTCTTGGAAACCAAAAAGATGCTGTGTGGTACATTGACAGTGGTTGCACTAGTCACATGACTGGGAATCCAAAATGGTTCTTAAAGTTGGATAAATCAGTTAGTGTGGATGCCAAAACAGAAGATGTTGCCCTTTTCAAATCCACAAGAAAAGGTACTGTTTCTATGAACTACAATAGAGTTAGTAGGCTCATTAAAAATGTTCTCCTAGTTCCTGGTTTGAAGCACAATCTTTTGAGTGTGTCACAGATGGTTAAAAATGGATATTCAGTGAACTTTGAAGATGATTGTTGTGTGATTTCTATGAAAGGAAAATCTGTTTGCAATATAAAGATGAAGAACAATGCAATTCCAGTGAATTTGAACATGCATAATGAGATGGTGAATAAATATGAAGTTGATGAAAGTAGCTTGTGGCATAGAAGGTATGGTCATGCTAGCTTATATTGTCTGAAACTTGCTGCTCAAAAGAAGTTTGTTAGGGACTTGCCGATGGTACAAGTTCATGGAGGAATTTGTGAACCTTGTCAAATGGGAAAGATGCACCGGAAGTCTTTTCCAATTATCACAGATGGAAAAGCTTTAGAGAAGCTGGAGCTGGTGCACACTGACCATTGTGGTTCAATGCACACACCCTCTTTGAGTGGTAATCTCTATTTCATGTTGTTTATTGATGATTTAACTCGAATGACATGGATTTACTTTTTGAAAAATATGTTGGCAATTCTGGAAGTATTCAAGAAGTTTAAAAGCATGGCAGAAACACAAAGCAATTGTAATTTGAAGAAGCTGAGATTAGATAGAGGGGGAGAATACGTGTCAAAGATGTTTGAAGAGTTTTGCAACTCAAATGGCATTCTTCTTCAATTGATAGTACCATATTCTCCTCAGTAAAATGGAGTGGTAGAGAGGAAGAATAGGACTGTAATGGAGATAGCAAGGAGCATGCTAGCAGAAAAGAAGCTACCACAAAGTTTCTAGGCAGAAGCAATTTATACGGCTGTTTATCTCATCAACAGGCTGCCAACAAAGTCAGTTGATGGACTGACACCTATAGAAGCTTGGTCTGGGCAGAAACCAACTGTGAAGCATCTAAAAGTGTTTGGCTCTCTTTGCTATGTTCATGTTCCTGAAGAAAAGAGAAGGGAGCTAGACTTTAAAGCTGAAAAGGGGATACTGTTGGGTTATAGTAGTCAATCTAAAGGCTACAGGGTGTTCATGGTTGACAATGAGAAGGTAACCACAACAAGAGATGTCAACGTAGATGAAGAAGCTTATTGGGATTGGAAAGAGAAGAAAGTAATGAAGAACAATCCATGTAACTCAACTGAAATACAAGAAGACCAGCCTCTAAATGAAGAAGATTATGATTCTGATACACCTCCAACAAAGGTTAGACCACTTGCTGAGGTATATGAGAGATGTAATCTTGTAAAAATAGAGCCACACTGTTATGAAGAGGCAGCAAAGTAAGAGCATTGGAAAAGGGCCATGAAGGAAGAAATAGGCATGATCAACAAGAATGAAACTTGGGAATTGGTTGCTAGGCCTGGAAATCAGAAAATAATTGGAGTTAAATAGGTGTTTCGTACAAAATAAATCCGGATGGAACCAATTCCAAGTTCAAAGCAAGGCTTGTGGTCAAAGGCTATGCACAACAATATGGCCTAGACTACCTTGAAACATTTGCACATGTGGCACGCTTTGACATAATTAAATTGCTCTTGGCTATTTCAGCTCAAAACAAATGGAAAGTATTCCATTTAGATGTGAAATCTGCATTTTTAAATGGAATTCTAGAAGAAGAAGTCTACATTGCAACCTACTGGTTTCATTGTGGAGGGAAAAGAAGATTATGTTTACAGGTTGAAGAAAGCACTCTATGGACTAAAACAGGCTCCAAGAGCTTGGTATAGTCGCATGGACTGTTACTTGGTTCATCAAGGATTCAAAAGAAGTGAAAGTGAAGCAACTTTGTATGTGAAAGGCAGCTCATGTGATGACTTAATTATAGTCTCCCTCTATGTTGATGATATGCTAATTACCGGAGTTGATCAAAGCAAAATTTCAGTTTTCAAAACTGAAATGAAGAAAGAGTTTGAAATGTCAGATTTGGGATTGATGCATTACTTCCTTGGTATGAAGGTGATGCAATGTGATGAAGGAATTATCATTTCTCAAAAAAGATGTGTAGAATCTATTCTGAAAAAATTCAAGATGGACTCTTGCAAATTAGTGGTTACCCCAATGATCCAAAACACCAAGCTTGCAAAGAATGAAGATGAAGAAGATGCTGAAATTGAGATGTTCAGGAGCTGTGTAGCTTGTTGTACCTTACAGCAACTCGTCCTGATTTATTATTTGCAACTAATTTACTATCAAGATTTCTCAATGCCCCTAAGAAGAGCCATGTTGCTGTAATAAAGAGAGTGCTCAGGTATGTTAAAGGCACTACTGATCTTGGTTTACATTACAGCTCATTTAAAGATGCAAAATTGAAGGCATATAGTGACAGTGACTGGGCTGGAAGTGTAGATGACATGAAAAGCACAACTGGTTATGTTTTCTTACTTGGCTCAAATGCATTTTCGTGGTGTTCCAAAAAACAAAGTGTAGTTGCTCAATCCACAGCTAAAGTAGAGTATCTTGCTGCTGCTTCAATTGTAAATCAAGTTGTTTGGTTCAGAAAGATCATGTTGGATTTGAAGATGGAGCAAGAAGAACCTATAGAGCTATTCTGTGACAATCAGTCCACTATTGTTATGATCAAGAATCCAATTGATCATGGTAGGACAAGGCATTTCAAGATAAGATTTCATGTGATTCGAGAAGCTGAAAGTGAAGGAGAAGTTCAGGTCTTATTCTGCTCCTCTGAAAAACAATTGGCAAACCTGTTTACAAAGCCTTTGCCGAAGAACAGGCTTGAGTTGTTAAAGAGCATGTTAAATATGAAGAGAACCTTAGTCAAGGGGGAGTGTTAGTTGTGTGATCAAGCTGCAGAAAATTGCAACAGTAAGTTTGGTACCATTTAATTATAAATTCAAGTGTGTGAGTTGTGTATGCTTTTGATTACTGTATTATGCTAATTAATTATATTATCCTGAGATGTAGTGTGTTTTCTTTATGAGATGTGTTATTATGAACATCTTAGGAAAGCAAAAGTGCTGAGCTGTCAAGAATGATGAAAGTTGAGTGGAATATAGGCTGGTTTTGGTCTATATAATTGAGGGTTATAATCTGATTTATACAAGTGAAATAAAAAGAAAAACGTGTGTTTTCACTTCATTGTATGTATCATAACATGTTTTGTGAGTGATCAAAACAAAATATTGAGAGATTAGAGAGAAAATCAATGAAACAGTAACTAAGAAAGTCAGCTCTGTGTTACTGTTAATTCTGCAGAATTTCTGAAATTTTTTCCAGAAAATCAACAGCTCTTGCATCTCTTCCGGCGCCTTCCATTCAATTCAAAGATGCTAAAGATCATAGCACTTAATTTCTATAGTTCTGTAGCTACTCTTCTTTATTTTGCTGCTGCTATCTCCTTTATTTCCACTCTTTAGATTCTGTTTTTGTTATTCTCATTCTTTTCTCCTATTAAAAAATATTTGCAAATCTAGTTCTTAACATGTGGTATACGTCTTCCTAAAAAAAAAAAAAACATGTGCTATACCTATTTCCTTGCACTTGCAACAAAAATCATACCGATAAAAATATTAATTTTTGGAGCACAAACTTTTTGTTTCAAATTTCTTTTTTCCCAGGGTTATATAATGTTTACTTGAAGAATTATATGCTACAATTAACACTTTTCAAATTTTTTCAAAGATAATAAATTTGGCATAAGCCAAAAAGCCGGTTGATTTGTTGGGAACATATATAATTAATTCCTATATATAAGGCGCAGCGCCACACCACCAACCTAACCAAATAACGAAAGCAAACCCTAGAAAGAGTATAATAACACAGTGTTTGTAGAGAATAGCGCTGCGTTCGGTGGATCCATGGGTCGTCGTCCAATCTCAAAGTGGTCCGATCTTCCAAGTGAACCGCTGAAGAAGATCGTGAGATGCCTCCAAAATAGCTACCTCGACATTCTTCGGTTCAGGGCGGTTTGCCGCTCATGGCGATCTTCTTCCACTCCTCTCCCTCCCATGATCCCAACCCTCAAGCTCCCTCCACTCCACGCTCCGGGGAACCCGTACTTGCTCAAAGAATTGGCTGTTTACTCCGTCCAACCTCCAGCTCCTCTTGCCGGTGGCATCACACCCTTGATTCTGAGAACAAAAGGCCGGCAATTGAAAGAAACGATGCTCCTCGAGTCATTGAACTATACCGCAACACGAGGATCCTGTCGTCCAGGAGTCTTGGACTTGCGGGATTTTAGAGCAAAGGAGATGTGGCTTCAATATTGGCTTGAGGAGGTTGATAACCTTGGTGCTTTCAGTGTTTGTCGAGTTGCTGTTAGTTCCAGTTTGCGTAACATGGCTGATGGGTTTACGGTGATGGCTTTGATACCTTATCCTTGGAGGATGGCTGTGTGGAGGATGGGAGAAGATCGGTGGACTATTATCAGTGATGATATCCTTTGTAATCATAATTATCAGCTTGATGATGTTGTGTACCTCAACGATACCTTTTTTGCAGTGGATACAAAAAGTGGATTGGTTGTAGCGATAGATCATGCAAGCCAACCCGATTCCATGAAGGTTAGGCATGTTGTTGTTCCTTCGATATTGGAGTTGCCTGGGTCGAGTGTTAGCCATTGTAAGTATTTAGTTGAAGCTTTCGGGTATTTATTCTCGGTGTACGAATATTTGGAAGGGGAAGATTTGGAAGGGAAAGCCGTAAGATTTGAAGTTGCGAAGCTGGACGAGGAGGAGGGTAGATGGGTTGAACCAGGGGATGAATTGAAGGATAGCTTGATTTTTATTGGCCACCGCCGTTCTTCGTTCACTCTTATGGCCAAAGATTTCCCAGAATACAAGGCCAACTGCTTTCATTATCGGCCACCTGGATCT
This sequence comes from Turnera subulata, assembly GCA_028386065.3. Lineage (NCBI taxonomy): Eukaryota > Viridiplantae > Streptophyta > Magnoliopsida > Malpighiales > Passifloraceae > Turnera > Turnera subulata. The sequence goes on along the minus strand of JAKUCV010006945.1, from coordinate 10,194 downwards.
AATTCCCATGTTGATAGTATTCTGATTTTTGATGTGGATAGGCCATGTGACTATGGCCATGACGACCAGTGTCTGAAACTGCCAAATGATGGCGTGGGCTATCCTCACTTCCTCAATGCATTTAGGAAGATGAGGAGAAAAGCTAGGGTGGTGAGTCGTCTACGTTTTGATATATATGTAGCCTTTATTGGTTTACAAAAGCATGCATCCTGTTCAAGCGCAGAATGCCAATTACTTCTTCTTCACCTACTGATTTGCTTTTCGATGTGTTTTGCAGATTGATTTGTTTGTTTGAAGCATTGGTTTCCTTCAGCGGGACACAGTATGTCAAGTACGTCACAGACTTGGCTTCGGTCTCCCCAACTTTCGGTCACTTATGGAGAACATTGGCGAGACGAAGGTTTTATAGCATATTCTGCATAGAGTTCATGGATTTGATAACATTGTTTCATTCAAGTTGTTTATGTTTTGTGTGTCCAAACTTTAATTTAACCATTAAAGCTGAACATGAAATATATTTGGTAATATTTTGCTTCACACTATTATGTCGGAGTATTCAAGAATTTGGATTAAATTTGAGATCCTAAAATTTTGAAAACTCCTATACATGTCGAATTCCAAATTATAATATCCCAAAATCCAGTAGTTTATTTATTGTCTTGTGGCCACCCATGGCGCATAACATGATCAAAAAGAATATAAAACTTCCCCCAACAAGGAAAGTAGACAAGGACCCAACCTATTCGACTCCTAACACATACTCTCATGGGCTCCAACTCTGGTAGCCCGTCCGGATTGAGTTGTGCCACCTTCTTGCCTTGTCTTCCTCACCCCACCTACGCCTTACTCCAAGTGTGACTCCACGCATCCACTAGGTCTCCCGGACTCACGGGTCCTTCTTCTCCCATGTGATTCCTCTTCCAACTCCCACTAAGTGCGTTCGAGCTCGTTGTCCTCGACTAGAGCTACTGCTGCTCCTGATTTCTTCTGCTCCTCGAGGGCTTGGCATGCATGACTCCTCAAACGGTTGCAAGATCGGCTCAAGCACTCGGCGTTCGCCTATAGTGCTGTGTGGAAGTTGTCTTACCCAAAGACTTTCGCCTTCCACATCTCAACTCTTTTTTTTTTTCCAACTGGTATCCAGAGCTTTGCTGTGACTAATCTGGCTCCAACCCGAGTTGTATACTTAGCTACCCGAGTTGTATACTTAGCTATTGCAGGTGACTCTCCAATGGAAACCACACTAGGAATCGAACCCGAGACCTACCTTAAGCCGACCCCAATCCCTTACCCCTTAGACCAACCCACATTAATTGGTTGCCACCACATTTTGCTCAATTGCAATTTGAATCATTCATCTAATTATGTTCATTTAGGCTTTCTTTGCCCGTCTTATCATAATTATGTATAAAATTTGAAACATAAACTTCCTTTACAATCTGAACCTTTCGCCTAAGCAACAAACACTTTATTCTCCTTGATTCTACATGAACAAAATTTTCATTCTACAGAATATCCAACCTCATTACCTATTCATACTAATTGCAGCTTAACATAACTAAACATGTCATGATATATCTTCTCCAGAGTGAACATTTGAACTAGTCATCGTGAAAATAGAATTTGTACATATCCTATGCAAGTCCACGAATCTTTAGGCGCAGGATCCTGGTGGGATGGTGTATTCTTGAAGAACTCGTCCCCTGCTTCTTAATTTTCTTGCAAACCGTCTTCTGTACAGAACTGGTTCTACTGCAACTCTGATCTTCTACATAAGCATAAGGTTGTGCATTTTCTCTAGAAGTCTAGTATGGTCATTCTTATGGAAAAGCATGTAAGCACAATGATAGTTCCAATGAAGGGTTGCAAAGCAGCAGAGTTTGATGTTGAGGTAGTGTCAGCAGGAGGGATATCAGACCCATAAGCCGATCCCGGATTGCTTTGATTCAAGACTGATGGTGGGTTGCTGCAAAAGATGAAAGAATGTTATGTATTTTGTATTGTTGAACAAGTGCTGCAAAACATTTGAATCTATGAAGATTGCAGCTTTACATTGAAATTCCTGCCCCCGGTGATGATGGTATTGCAGCTGGATTTGTAGGTAAATTGGGTGATGATGGTGTTGTAGCTGGATTTGTGGATGAAGTTGTTGGCGTTGGCACTGGTGTTGTCGATGATGAAGATGACGAGGACGGAAAAATGCAGGAGCCTGTGCCTGTTGCATTTTCAAAAGGGTTTGAGAAATAGCCTTAAAAATGCAAAAACTAAGCAAAACAAGAAAGAATCAGCTAGCCATAAGATTACTTACTTGGATTTACATTCACAACAGCAGCTGTGCCTCCAAAATCACAGCTAGTTGCAACAGGGTTCTTCTGGTAATAACTGTTGAATGCAAAGGAAGCATGGTTCTGAAGAGTATTTGGATTATAACAACTCCCACCCTGCTGAATCTGTGAACAATCCGCACCTCCCATTCCACATGCATAATCCAGTGCAGACTGAAGTGCAGTGTCCGGGGATCCACTCCTCGCCACACACCAGCTCTGTCCAGGAATTGCTGGAGCATTTGTCGTTGCAGGAGGTGTGACAGGATTTGTGACTGGAGTTGTGCCTGGAACATTCCCAGCTGGGGCTGGATATGTTGTCACAGGATTAGTGACTGGTTGTGCACCTGGTACAGTGATTGGTGCCGGTGTTGTGACTGGATTGGTCACTGGTACGGGTGGATAGGTTGAAGGATTTTCTGGGGGAACGGTGACAGGTGTGGTGGTGGGGATTGGCATGGGGGTGGATGCAGGATTGGCTGGTGTTGTGCTCACTGGATTGGTAGCAGGGACAGTGATTACTGTCGGTGTTGGAGTATTTGGGGGGAGAGTGACTGGTGGTGTTGTAACAGGATTTGTTGGGAAGTCCGTTGCTGGTGGATTCATATCATCATGTATGGTAGTTTTCAAGTTGTTTGACAGTTCTCTCCGCGAAGAAAGGAAGATTTCTTCATGCTCCCTGTTGAGCTCCTTTTGAGCAAAATTTTCTCTGGAAGATGCTTCAACTTCTACATACAACTCTGCAAACTGACCTACAATCTGAGACCTTGCTGTGGATTCTAAAACCCTGTGCTCAAATTCAGATACTTCTATTTCACTGGGAACAACTAGGCTCCTGAGCCTCATGACAACAGGAACATCATCACATGGAAGTAAAGAAGCAGCTACTGCAGCCTTTTGGATCATGGATTCAATGAAAGGATCTCCCAAGCCTAATTTTGGATCAGTGTCTACACTAGCTTCTAAGATGACAAAAGAGCCTGTTCTCTTGAGATGTCCAAATATCCTCTGCAGATGCTTTTTATCATTTGTGTTCAAACTCTCTAAGAATGACAATGAAAATGCCACTGAGACTTTAACTTCATTGTCAAGATGAAAGTTTGTTAGAATTGACTGGACTGATTTCATGGTAGACAAAACCCTTGGCAAGTCATTGCTGCCATTCACTGTTATGCTTTTGATGTTTACATGGGGTAGAAATGTCACTAATTGGGTTTTCAACCACAAATTGGCCGAGGATTCAGGATTTGACAAATTCTTAACTACGCTTTCATTTAAAGAAAGATCAACAGAGACACCAGAGTTGGAAAGCATACTCATAACCCTGTGATCTGCCTCGAAAACCCGAATATGAGACTCAGAAACATTGTTGAGCTTAAGGAAAGACACATATCTGCCTAGTGATGTTGTTGCAGTCTCTTTGGCATTGTAGGAAAAACCCACCAGAGTTCCTGAAACAGAGAAGAGAATAACAGTCGCATAAACAAATGCTTCAGAGGTTCAATTCACATACACCAGACAAATTATGTCATAAAAATTATGTGACAACATTCACAAAAACAACAAATTCCTGAAGAATTGGAGATTCGGAGTAGCCTCAACTCTTGCATGCAAAAGGCTAAGTATCTCTTTAAGTACTAGGTTTTCCAGCAAAAGAAGAATATCTACTGTAATCAAACAAAGTTGAATTGCTTACCTGAAGAGCTGGTAGTGAGAACTACCAGGAACAGCAAGAAGAGGCACTTGGAAGTTACCTTAGCCATTCTAATGAGTATTGTTTTTCTGGGTTTTAGCTAGACTCTGCAATAAGAATGGTAGTGAGATCCATACAGAAGGAATGGCTAAAGCACAATGGGGCACCAGAATCTGAATAAAAGCCGTTAGGGAGGGATAGAGTGGGGAAACAGTAGAGGGAAAAAAGGTGTCTTGAAGATAAAAATTGAAAAGGGACAAGAAAAAGTAAAAGGATGATGACTAAGTTGCATGTAATGATAGAGAAAAGCTATTACTTTGTCATGAAGGATGGTCCAGGAGTTTGTTTCTGTACCCTCCCCACAGTATGAAAGAATCAACTAATGCCTTTCTTTTTTTGCATCTTTATATCTCCCAGAAAAAAGCTTATGTGGCTCAAATATAAAGCATCCACACACCAAGACAAGTTGCATACAATATTCCCACATGCATGCACAAACTAAAAAACATAAGCAGATGATCCCATCCTCTCAGTCACATGGTCCAAATTAAGAGGCTTGAGAATTTCACTTGTACCCAGATATGCCCTAATGTTGTTCTTGGTGTGTGGATTTCTACAGTCAATGTCTCTTCTCGTTTGGATCAATTTAGCATCGTCCAAGAAAGACTATTGTCTCAACCGTATTAGTTTCTGGTTACAGTGATTAAGCAATAACCGAAGGAGAAATAATTGTTTATACACCACTGTTCAAGTGACAGTATTTCCAAGCAATTGTATATTAAGTTGTGCAGAACCTGAGAACTATTAAAACTAATATTAGGCTGACAACTTAGGTTACTAATCAAGATTAGCTAAAGCAAAATGAAGAATAAAGAAAGAAAGAAAGAATATGGAATTGGTATAAGAATAGTGCATCTATTCTGACATGGTTGAAACTTGGTTGGAGACAACCCAAGAGGAGAAATGACGTCATCATTCATCACCTGTGTAAGGTAGATGTTAAAAGTTTCTCAAGTTGGCTGGACACTGTAAAAACAGGGCACATAAAAGTTAAATTAGCTTAGCTTACCAGAAAGCACCACTCTATTTAATTATTGTTACTGTTAATTAAAAGGAAGCGAAAGGCAGCCTAAAAAAAAAGCGGCTTTCTGGGATTAAGGCTGAAATCTTGTTCAAGATTTTCATAGTTTCTTCTTGGATAAGCTTTCAACACTCATAATAATGCGTAATATCTGTAATCTGAACTCATTAAAGTTTATCAGACACTACTTCCAAAATGCTGGTGAAACCGCGGCTGCTTAAACGCATATAATGCATATTAATATGCATAATTTTTACTTCAAGTGGCAGATTTTCTGGGAGAATCAGAAGCCTTTATATGGCCATGGACCATGGTACAGGTGCATTTTTAGCTTTTTCTAGCTCAAATAACACAATATTCATTCGACCTTTTAGCTGAAGATAAAATATAGTCCACCTAGAGTGGGGACAACCCATGTGGAATAATCTATTGTGATTCTCTTTTGACAAGATTGCAGATGATTCAAAAGCAGCCGGGCTGACTAGGTCACAGCTGATTAGCCGAAAGCAAGCACTAAGGAGTGGGAGAGATATGGTCGTTAGGCTTGTTATGATATGGCCAATAGATTGGTAAAATGATTCTACTTGCACCAGAAATTTGTACCAAATAAACTTGCACCAAATGTGATGGCCTAAGTTGATTCATCTTTTACTGTATATGGAACATACAATCCCAGAAGGCCACCTTAATAATGTAATGTGTCCCACAATATTTGATTTTACATTATCGTTTTCCTTGCATTCCATTTTCTTGAAGTGAAACTGAAAATAGACTTAGAATTTCTTGTATAATTTCACAACATAAATTTGTTCCAAGAATTATCAACCCATCAAAGGAAACGTGCAAATGACCTCATCCCTCTGCTCATGTTAAGCCCATGACTTCTGTGTATTGTCTTGACGATTCGTCGGTACCCAGGAAAGAGATGTGGAGTGGATAATCAGATTTAAATTCTCTCCAGAACCTCCAAAGTGCTGCTTTGCTTAGCTGGTGAACATTCTTTTGGTGTTAAAAAGATTAGACAGAAAAAAATGTGAACATACCCGTGTCAAGAAATGAATAAACTTTAGGAAAATCTTGCATCCCAGCCACGATCATAAAGATGTAAAAACAAGGGAACTTTAGTTCCCACCATAATTCTCTTATTATATCCAAAGGAACGCCAGCCAAAACATTGTCATCTTTCATAAAGTGTTCTCCACATGTGTTTTGCAAGGATTTTTGGTCAGCCACAGCAAGCAGCTATGTACAAAAGAGAAAAGTGACGTCCCTGCATGCTTTTCTATACTTTTTGGTAAGTTATCCTAACCTTTAGACATTCAAGAAATGAGTTGTGCTCCGCAATAGAAATAATCAGCCCTGTTCCACAAGCAAATCTCTGAAAAAGGGATCCGCAATGGCTTCTTTAGCTGAGTTACATCTCTCTAGCCGCTTCTTCAGTGAGCGCAATTCTCTCTCATTCTTTGAAGACCGTTCCTGTGACCAGAATACTTCAGTGAGAAAATATATGATCTTATGTTTAGCTCAAGCCATTAAAATTTAACGAATCCAGATGGTTTGACATGCTGATAATTTCTTTGGCTGAATGCATAAGAAGACATTCAACAAGCAAGAGTACATTCATATGTTCACCAACATAAGCAGATACATTTACTAACAGCAATTAAATTCTTAGCAAATTCATAGATTGATAGTAACTTGCTGACAAGCGGAATAGAAAAGGAATATAAGACTCACAAAAGATTTCTTCAGGAGTAATATGTCCACCAAATATAGCAGCCAAAGCACATTGGTTCTGGGGAAGCTGTAGAAATGACAATTAAGAAATGAATGACGCATTATGGTGGCATCACATGTTAGCTAACCATGATTTCAGTCTTATGTAACATAATCAGTGGAGCTCTCATTCAGAAGTATAGACAAAATCAAGCATCTTGTTGTTCAGTTGAACTTCTCTAATCCATATTTGCTGTAAATATAGTTCCTTGGGTGGAAATGGCATTGAATAACAGACAAATGTTTTCGTCATGAAACAAGCATTGAGAGTACAAAAACAATATTACCTTCCATTCCAGAAATCGCCTGTCACTTCTTTCATCTTTCGGTATGTATCTGCCTGCAGATGAAAAATTCAATTAATTAACCAATACTCCACCACTCAACCAAGAACAAAAGAGTCTATAACTCATTTAGTTCTCACTTGTCTATCTCCCTTAGGACCTTTAAAGAGATAAGGGTCTGAGGACAAGTCCAGATAAAGTATATCTTCTCCTGTAAAACAGAAAGTATGTTAGCTCTCATGAATCACTGTTTTGACTGTTTATAAACACTAGAGAAAATAAGAAAAACCTCACCAGTGTTAATTCTGGAGAGCGTGAAATCTATTATTGATATCAGAATTCCCGATGTGCTGAAAACCATTTTGTTGCCCTCAAGCATAAACTGTACTGAGGGCGTTTCACTTCGATATAAAAGGATGTTTCCCCTGTGACAAACAAAAATATCGTAAGCAAGCATATTGACAATAAGATACCATTAACTACACAAGAAAACACACCAGTGCAGATCCCGGTGCTCAAATTCGTAAGCGGCTTCTGAAACAGCTAAGGCAGCTGTAACCTGGAATGCACAATAAGCAAAAAGAGTCACTAGCTGAACCAGAATCCCCTAAATTGTATGGCTAAGATGTGTAACTTACCTGACATAACAAACTCTGTGCTTCAGCAAAATTTAGGAGCACAAAGCTTTCGAGATCATCTCCACCATGTCGCAACACGAAGACAACATAACACTGCATATGCAAGAGGTAGGGTAAGTAAGCCTGATAGAGCACTCAAAACTTCTAACACATGCATACAGGTCAGACCAGCATCAGATTTAACAGAGTGAACATCATTCTCTACAGGTAACTTTCAATGGAAAATGGATTGACAATTAAAAATGGTAAACCTGTTTCTCAGGGAATCCCTTGGGATGATCATTTTCTGAACCATGCTCCTCGTCCCAATCTTCCCAAGCTCTGACCAATGCGTGGTCATAAGGACCTTGGCAGACTCTTAAACTGTGGATCAAAAATGGTGTTGTAGAACCCCACATCATTAGCCAATTAAAAGAACCTAACATTGCAAATTCAATCCTGTATAGCATTGATATAGTAAAATGATGCCTTGATGAAACCCAAGACAAAGATAACATGCTAAAAGCATCGGTATGAGCAGAAAAAACTCGGATCAAGCTAGATAATACTGGAAGGGGCCAGTCAAATGTGCAGGCTATTCAAGAAACATTTATGCATTAGAAGCTTTCTTCACGAAAAATGAATGTACCTAATAAATAGTAAAGCTAAAAATAAAGCAATCAAGTGGCAAAATTGTGTTTCCAGAAGATAGTTAAAAACAGGAGGAAGAAATTAAGAAGTCATTGATGGCAGAGCACATACTCGAGGGTCTCTATGAATGATGTGCATGCATTTTGCATATTGCCATCATTTGCTCTGAGGTGGTTGAGAGTTCGGGACAGTACAACCTCCTCGAGCAATTCTTCTGATCTCTGGAGGACAGGAAATTCAAATCATTCAGTGGACTCTAACTCACCCAGCTAGAAACAACAAAAAGGGCTGATCCTTTGCCAGGATTTACCACATCACATAATTTATTTATTGGCAAATCCTAATCACAACTCCTCCATAACATCTCAATCTGACCAATATCATTGAAAAAGTACAAATAGAAATGAGATTACAGTTAATACCTTTTGTACTTCCCCATTTACTCGTAACTCTCCATCAATTGGAACTATTTTACAGACACCATTGCCAATTTTGAACACTTCTCCATATGTACCTTCACCTACTTTAACAATACTTTTTGGATCACTGCATCCAAAGTATTCCATTTGTCACAAGTTTGGAGTCAGTGGAGCTTGATTCAACTGAAAATTAAAATATTAGTTTCAACAATATAGTGCCCTTAGCCATCACGGATTTTATACCAAAAAATCTATATGAAATGGGAGAACAGGGTATTATTTTTTCGCTTTGTGAAAGGTGCCACACTAAATCTCGAAGCAGGACAAACCAGTATTTGGAGAGCACATCCAAAAGAGTTGATGGAGCTGACTGCCCACATACTGCCAGTAGTGAAGTAAATGGATCCACATAGTCTTGACTGATTGATGTATATGTTGAAGCTAGGGATAGCTTCCTGACAGCATCTTCAATGTCTATGCAATTGTCAGCACGCAGACTTGCCATCATAGAACTGCTCTTCTGTGCATGAGAATCTCTTTCAGCCACATCCTTACCGAGTAAGAATAAATTGACTCTTCTATGCACAGAATGTAGACCCGAATAACTTTTCTGCGAAGATTCATCAGAACTATCCAATATTATAGGATTCAAATTATCCGAGTGCAGCATTCCAGCCACATCCTTACCGAGTAAGAATGAATTGACTCTTCTATGCACAGAATGCAGACCCGAATAACTTTTCTGCGAAGATTCATCAGAACTACCCAATATTATAGGATTCAAATTATCCCCACCAACAGGTTCCGAGTGCAGCATTCCTGGACTTTCAAATATCTTTGATAGCGTACTAGACTGTCCACAATTGAAATCCAACTTCTTTGAAACTAACCATTTCTGCAGTCTCAATGTCAGTTGTGGTACTTCAATGTTATCAGTTTCATTTCCTGCAAACCATGTATTTTTAGGTGATGGGCTCTCCTCGAGAAGCTCAAAGGCATCAACTTCCTCGAAGTATTTCCGCTCTTTCTCCATGTTTGGAGGTTCTGCAGATTTGCCCTTCAAAACCAAAAAACAGCTAAGATACAAGACCTCAATTTGTAATATTGTATTTAACGCACCGGACGTAAAAACACCAATCAAGTTTCAAGGAAATAACTCCGGAAAGAATAAATGCAATCAGAATAGAACTAAATCACACCAGAAACCAAGAACAAGCATTAAAACAGCAACCAAGCCATACTTTTGGAACAGGTGGTCTTCCTTTCTTTCTCGCCTGCTTCCTTTGAGGTTTGTTTTCCACACAAGCAGCAACAGCAATACTGACCCTCCCTCTGTCCCAATCACAAAA
>JAKUCV010006943.1:0-27498 GCA_028386065.3 Turnera subulata | reverse complement strand
AGTTTTTGATTGCAACGGTCATGTGAACATCGATGTTTGGGATTCCAACATCGATGTTCAAACCTTACTGCCTATTCTGGAAAATCATTTGAAGACAGGACATCGATGTCTAGAATTGCAACATCGATGTTCATTGCTTAAAAACATATTTGATCATTGAAATGATGCTATGAAATGCATGAGTAAAACTTGTTTTGTTTTGAGCCAATGCCTTGTACAAATGGGTCCTAACTTCTCTTGCTCTTCTTTGCTCTTCAACTCTTGATCATATCTTCACTTGAATTCTTGATCACTTTGGTTGAGTACTTGTTTGCTTGATTTCTTTTTGCTTCGTCTTGGTTATGATCTTGGTTTGTCATTTATCAAAACCTGTAATAAGTGAACCATGAAGACATAGGTTCTAACAGTTTCTTTAGTGTGTCTATACTAAGATGCGTAAAGATGAGTTGTATCCTAACTCATTCTATTCCATGATCCTAACTAGGATGAAACATGTTCTTTGATGTTCTTAGATGCACATCGTGACCATGCAATGATACGAAGATACAAGTTTTCAAACATTGCATTAGAAAGTAGGTATACAAGCCCATATTGATGTTTGAAATGGGTATAGAAACCCGAATTTTGATTGTTGAGAGATGGGTGTACAAACCCGAATTCATTGTTTGAATTGGGTGTTCAAACCCGATCTTGGATACTTTGAAAGGGGCATTCTAAACCCATATTTTATTCTTTGAAAATGGATTGTCTAACCAGAATTTTGGTTTGAGAGAATGTATCTGAGAGCCACTTTCGGGGTCAGGATATTCATAATGCTGCCTAACAAAACACAACACTCATACAAATAAAACATTCAATCAAACAAATCACCCCAACGAAAATTCAGCGTTACAACGCCTAACAAAAACAGATATTCTTTTAAAAAAAATTAGCAATTATAGTTCCTTCATCAAAGCACATAAGAGGTTTAGAAACTACCTTTGATAGTGCTCTCCAAGTTCTAACCCGTTTGGTCTTTCAAAAATTGGGTAACTACCCGATTATCAAGGTCAACTATGCTCTAACTTCTGTGGAGAAAAGCGAGACTCAAGCGTGGAGAGCTAACTACCAATCCCACTTGGAATGCTTAGGAAGAAGACCACTCCGCGCCCGAATTCCAATCTAAGAAGGGGACAAGAGAGATAGAAGAGGGCAAATATCAAACCCTTATTTTCAACTTAGAGAGGGACGAAGAGGAAGATAGAAAAGTGCAAAAAAATGCACTAAGGAGTTACGACTCCTGTGAGAGCATGAATCTCGACGTAAAGAATAAATGGAGGGGGAGTACCCCTATTTATAGTTTTCTTGGATGGCATAGCTAGTAATTTCTTCATTGATGCAAACTCTGACCTAGAGCCATGGCCTGGCGACGAGACCGGGAGCCATGATTTCTGAATCACTCAAACGGGATCCACTAGCACCTTAAAAAATTCTCAAAACAATGCAGCAAATGCGTCTTGACGTCTAGGATTATTCCCTAAATTTTCACAATTTTTCGACGATTGTACAATATTTCGCGAATTTTAGAAGTTCCTAGGTGCGCGACAGCCAAGGGACGAGCTCGGGGGACAGGTCGGCCTGGTGGGGCCGACCGCAGTCCTGGTTGTTTTTCCGATTCTATTTCCGATTTTTCTTCCTCTTTCTATCGTCTCGGACTTGTTCGTGACCTCGGATTTCCTTTTTCATGCCCCGAAGTCCTCCATTTTGAGCTTGGAGCGATTTGACTGTCCTAGGGCCTTCCCGAGTTAAAAATTCGAGAACTTGACTAATTTTCAAAAAATTCTAAGACAAGTTCTGGGAATCTTCAAAATGTTGTCCGTCTGACAAATAAATGTATAAGTGGTCCCCACAACCCTACAAAAATATTTTTGTGATTTTTCTGACTCTAATAACTTGATGGAGCTAAAATGCGATAAACAAATCGACAAAATAGAGGTGCTAACAGCGAGCCTCTCTCGTAAAAAAGCAATATGGTTCACAAGTCAAGCCTATTCTCAAGTAAGGAGCGAAATGTACAAACTCGGTTCAAGTTCGAAAATTGTGCAAGTATATTCTGTTGAGGTCGTTAGGTTTTAAAGGAGACCGTTGTGACTCCTCAGTTGCATCTGGGAATATGTTTGGAATGATGGTTATTTGGGTAGCAGTTATTTCATCTATCTTAGGAATCATCAAATTGGTTCCATCCACTCGAATCAAGTATGTTCAAATCCATTAGGGAAGAATAATCACAAATTGTAGGCTATCGCATTTAAGCCACGGCCACGGGGCAATATCCCTGCCAACCGAGCCGGGGCATGATGCTCACAGCAACAACCAATGGGTTTTGCAGTAAAAGGTCAAGAACTCAAGGTGTGGAGACTGATGAGATCCATTTATGGACTCAAACAATCTTCTAGACAATGGTACCTGAGGTTTCTTGAAGCCATCACGTCTTTCATGCTTGTCATGATAGATGAGGAACATTGTGTATATGTCAAGAGATCAGGGGATCATTTTTTTGTTCTTGTCAATTTATGTCGATGTCATATTGTTGGCCGGAAATGATAAGAACTTCCTGGTATCTATAAAGGCTTGGTTGTCCTCCAACATTGAAATGAAGGACATGGGTGAAGCTACATACACTCCAGGGTTTAAGATCCTTGGAGATCGGTCCAAAAGATTATTGTCTCTCTCACAAAAGCACTATATCAAAAAAAAATTGAAACGATTTGGTTTGCGAAATTCAAAGCAAGAGAATACACCTATTGCCAAGGCCAATAATCTGAGCTAATAGATGTGACCCAAACTCGGGTAGAAAAGGAACATATGACAAATGTGTCGTGCCATACGCCAATACTGTTGGGAGTTTGATATATACTATGTTGTGTGCAAGACTAGTATTCATTATGTTGTTGGAGTTGCAAGCAGATGCTAATCCAATACCGAGCGAGGACACTAGGTAGCAGTCAAAAGAATACTCCGGTATTTGAAAGGCACAATGGATTACACTCTAAGTTTTCAAGGAGATCGGTTTTGCTTGAAAGCTTACAGATGCCTATTGGGGAGGAGATTTGGACCAGAGAAAATCTACCTCCGGCTATGTATTTCTACTAAACAATGGTGCAATATCGTGGAGTAGTAAGATGCAGTCATGCATAGCCTTGTTTATGATTGAAGCAGAGTTTGTAGCTCTGTCATCTGCAGTACAAGAGGTTGTTTGGCTAAGACTTTTCCTAGGTTGTTTCCTAGGCCGTGTGGGAGAAATGCATGAGGTTGTGTCTCCTTTGACTGTCTATTATGATAATCAAGTAGCTATTGCTTACAGAGAGACCTAAAGTACCATGGGAGAACAAAGCACATTGGCACTAGATATAATTTTGTAAGAGACTTAGTTTCATATAAATAGGTGAACATATCTGCAGTCTTATTATTTTGTTGTAATTTCCCTTGACTTTATGTGTAACGTCCCGGCTTGTTGACTGTCACTACAGACCAACAAGGGACCTTTCCAACTTCCCAGGAGGTCACCCATCCTAGAATTGCTCCAAGTCAAGCACGTTTAACTTTGGAGTTTTTCTAGAATGAGCACCGAAAAGGTAGGTGCACCTTGTTGATATAGTTAGTACCCATCAAACCATTTAAGCTATTCTTGATTGTGCAGTCCCATACCTGTACAACCTCGAAATCACTTCATTTGAGCTATTCTTAATTATACAGTCCCATATCCGTATAATTATGAAATTGCCCCCACTGTGCAGCCCCATCCCCATACAGTCTTAGGATCTCTCCTATTCCGGTGTGGATTCGGTTCATTCCTGTGCCCCTCCGTCAAGAAGTAAGCCAGAAGCCGCTCCTTGTCCATGCTCATCCCGACACCGGCGTACACTTCCCGCCCTCATAGACCCCGGGTGTCACAGGCCCACCAGCTTCCGCTAGGTTCGTCCCCGAACCCTGCACCGTACTAGGGGAGTTCTAGAGCTCCGCTACCAACTGTAACGTCCCGGCTTGTCGACTGTCACTACAGACCAACACGGGACCTTTCCAACATGCTTTGTCCTCACTCGCACGTTTCCGGGGAGAACTTCCCAGGAGGTCACCCATCCTAGAATTGCTCCAAGTCAAGCACGTTTAACTTTGGAGTTTTTCTAGAATGAGCACCGAAAAGGTAGGTGCACCTTGTTGATATAGTTAGTACCCATCAAACCATTTAAGCTATTCTCGATAATGCAGTCCCATACCTGTACAACCTCGAAATCACTTCATTTGAGCTATTCTTAATTATACAGTCCCATACCCGTATAATTATGAAATCGCCCCAACTGTGCAGCCCTATCCCTACACAATCTCAGGATCTCTCTTATTCCGGTGTGGATTCGGTTCACTCCTGTGCCCCTCCGTCTAGAAGCCTGCCAGAAGCCGCTCCTTGTCCACGCTCGTTGAAACACCCGTGTCCCAATTTTACAATAAAATACTTAAACACAAGGAATTTACCAAAATGCACCTGAAACCCCGGACACGAAATCCAATACCAAAACATTATCCAAAAATCTTAGTAATCCGAGATGTCATAAAGTACATAAATAAAACAAACCGGCTTGACAAGCCATAAGTCAACCCAGCATCCAGCCGATACATCTTCAGGTATCAAATCCCGGCAACCCGGCGATAAAATAATCAAAATCAAAAATGACATCTCATCAAAATCCAATGCAGCGGAAGATAAAGATAAAATAAAACAAAAATAGAAAATGTTATGCAAGTCGACTCTATGGATCCAACCGGGAGAAGAAGCACAACTACCTGTTGGGATAACCACGTCTGTACTCTGGAAAGGTAAAAAGAGACTTCACGCTAACTAAGAGTCTGAAAAACAATGTTGGCGATTATGTGAGTCGCCTACTCAGTGAGTAGTATAAATCTAATTATGTAGGTGTGCGAAGCAGGTTCGAAAGGAAAGTAGAAAAACAAGACAAGTATGCAAACATACAATAACCAGTACTAACATGCCAATAACATTCAAGCAAACAGTTTATTATTCTCTATCTGTTGTGTGTAAGTTTTCTTATTATATCTACTATTCAGGGCCCCCTACTGTGTGCATCGAGCTCGGTCCCATCTCATGAGACAACCAAGCATAAGCCCAATAAAACCAGGCACGAAGCCCAAACATATCCATAGAGAGAGAGAGAGAGACAGAGAGAAGAGGGAGATAGAAAGGGGGAGGTAGAAGGAGGGAGGTAGAACCGGTCATCACAGACCCATATGCTAAACCGCATATTCCATGGGTATCACTTCCCGCTCGAACCAACCGGTCATCAGCACACAGTAGCCTATCTTCTACTGTACATTATTCTTATTCACAAATTATGAGTTCATGTGTGCCAAGAGTTGTGATTTAACAGGGTTGTGTGAATTATCAACTCAATCAAGTACCCGGGTCTCCAACCCACAGTACATCACACAAATCACCCAAAATCACTCCACATGTTATATTCCATAACAACCCAAAAGTCATGCTCAACCAGCAAATAGAAACACACAGGCACACAATACGGATCACAACATGTTAGCAAACAGGGCATGCAACTCAAACAGACCAATCTAACAAGCTCATGCATACAAACATAAAAAGACGTATAAAGTCACCTCAACGTCGATTATCCTGTGGAGCTTTCCCCAAGACAGATCCACCAGCTCCCGAGGTATTACCCGTGCCTGAATACCGGCACACACAAATATTACAAAATAATTACAACCAAACCGTGCATGCATGATAACTAAATGCTCAACTGAGTTAAACTCCTCCCTAGCTAGCCATTTATGTAATTTCCGGGTCTAAACCCGACAAAATGTTCTCTCACCTAAACTCCGAATATCGGGACCTAAGGTTCACCGGGCTTAAGCCCATCTAAATCCAAATTCAATTCCGGGCCGAGAGCCCACTTCCTTAAGTCCGTTATTAAACAATTATAAGATTAGGCTCAAAGCTCGCTTACATAAAACCAAGAGATATCCACAAGTTAGATATGAGGTCTGGGCCCGGTTTTCCTAAAATGGTTCTAAGGTCAACCCGAGCCCAAATGTCCCCGGCCTATGGTTCTACCCGTGTCGGTAAATTCCCGGTTATACACACTCACAACCCCGCACACGGTACTCCACTAAATATCATTAATTCCCGATACAACAATTATACCTACGTTAATTATTACATGCCATGAATGAGATTAAAAACATAACAAAGAAAAGATACCCTCAAGTCGGAAATCTTCTGCCTTGTCGGAACCAAACCCGAGCCCTCGCCGGATTTTGGTCAACCTCGCCGGAAAATCCTCAACAGCACCAAAACGATTCTGCCAAGATGTGAAGCATCCCCCAGAAATCAATTCAACCCCTAACAACTACGAAAACACCGAAAACGAATTGAAGAAGAGGGATGGGTAAATGAGTTCTTACACCGGGAAAGCAGACCCACCACTGCCGGCCGGAACCACCACTTGCAGAGAAAATTATTCTGGCGAACACCAAAATAACCCGCAGCAGACCCAACTGCAAACACTACACGACGCACACAAACAACACAACAACAACCCCCCACCCCATGACGAGCCCAGCCGAGGTCAGCCACAACCGCACCCATCCGCCGTCAACCAACACACGCCATCAACACAACAATAACACCCAATTAAAACCCACAACAAACCCGAGTCAGGGCAAATCCACAAACACCAAACCACAAAGAAACAAAAGTGGAGCCAAGAGGAATCAACAAAGCTTACCGGCGATAGGACGATGACGGCGGCGGTGGCGGTTTGAGCTCGACCCAAAGGACCCAAGCGATATCCCGTCACACCAAGCACCCGACCACGATAAGGGAACGACGGCGGCTTCTTTGCTTGGGTGTTCAGCGGCTCGAGGAAAGGAAGAGATGGGAAAAGGGTGAAGGTAGCGGCGGTGGGTGTTCGAGGGGGAGAGAGAGAAAGGAGAGAGGGAGAGAGAAGAAGAGGGAGAAGGAAGAAGAAGAAGGGGGCGCCTACGGGAGAGAAAGAGAGAAAGAAGAGAAAAGAAAAGAGAGAAAGAGGAGAAAGGGAGAGGGAGTTTTTAGGGTTGGCCGGCCCAGTCCCGAAACGAAGTCATTTCGGACTGAGGCGCGGTCAACCCACTTCAGTCAACGCGCGCAGCTGGTTGGGTTTTTTTTTGTTTCAAAACGGCGTAGTTTCGATTGAAGCCTCAACAAGTCCCGTGTTTCACCCCGAAAAACATTCCAACTTCAACGAAACCCGAAGCATGAAAAATTCCAACTTGAAATTGACATTTCCAAAGAAAATAGTTATTTTCCTTAACCAGAAACTCGGAATTCTATCGAGGGTAAAATTGGAATAAGATTCCAAAAATTCCGTAAATCAAATTATGAAAATCCGGGGCGTTACACTCGTCCCAGCACCGACGTACACTTCCTGCCCTCAAAGACCCCAGGTGTCACATTATGTTCACAATAAATGCTTGAGTTTATTCAATGTTGGTTATTTTGTATAATTATTCATGTACATAAGGACGCATGTTTATGTACATGCATGTGGGTATGCTAAGTGCATATGGTAGGATGAGAGAATAAGTGTCACGCTCATCAAAATAAATGTTTAACAGATATGTTAGCTCTCTTACACGAGTAACTGTCTCTATGACTACGCGTGTTATGGGGGCAAGATAGTTTTAATCAAGAATAGGGTGAGTTCAAATTCCGTAAGAGCCTGACTTAAAATGCTGTCTCTCCTTGATATTGTTCAAGATGAGGTCAATCATCATTAAGCAAAACGGAGTAATGTTTTGTCTTGTATGTTCAATAAGATAGGTAGGGTTCTGTTCAGAAAACGGTAGAGTGGTGGACCCATGTTAAACACCATGTGTGTTTGAACTATTAGCTACACAGCATTACAAATGGCATATGCTCCAACAAAGGGTGTAGAAAAATACTACGTCACATGAATTCATACCATGTGTGTTGAATGACCGAATAAGGAGTAGGAAATAAGATCTCATTTCCTTACTGTGTGAGCCTTCAGAAATTATTACTAATTTCTCACAGGCGCCCTTAGGAACTTTTACCTGTTACTTGAAACTATAACTTAGTGTTGCTATCTTGATTGTACTCATAACGGTCATTAGAGATGTGGCCTAACGAGGTATGTCTGAAATGCAGCTGAGTGAAGATCTAAAATTTTGAGTAAAAGGCAAGATCATTGAGTATTACATTTCCTTTAGTATTCGCAATACGACCGTTTATGTTTTTTTTTTTTTTTTCTGAAAAACATAATTGTGAATACATACAAATATTTGAGGTCTATTTGTGTCTCTTAATGTAATTAAATGATTCTAGAGAGCTTACATACTTATGCTACTTGAATTGTTGTATACTCCTAGCAAATATACAATAAAAAACTCTTACTGGTATGTTGGTCAACCTATTTACCCGGTATAAAATGTTTTGAAGATATACATAGTTTTGTTCATTATGTGTGAGTAGGAGATATTGTATAACAGGTCACGTGTTGCACCTATTATGAGCTTTGTTTCTTAAATCCAATCCCATAAGTTAACCATTCGTTGTGGAGATAATGGTTGCTAAAAAACAGCAACCTTGATCGCTATGTGAAATTGTTTTCTTTTCTCTTTAATTTTTAAAAGGAATGGGTATCTCTTTTAAGAAAAGTGGTGGAACAGTCCACTTTTATCTTTGTCTTCTCCTCTCTAAAAAAATACAGTATACAGAAAATCTTCATAGACTTTAAAAAGGGTACTTAGGTAGTGAACCGTGGGTCTTCTCCTGATGATTAGACTCCTAGACTAAGTGTTGGATTCATGAAAAGGAGATTTATCAAGAGGAAAAGGTCTGTTGGGATCTTCAAGAAACAAGCAGAAATTTATCGAATGAGCCACATGGTTTTCTCCATTTTTTTCGTTGTGCATATGTTTGTCGGTTAAACATGAAAATTTTTCTAACAGTATGGGTACACCCACAGTAAGGGGCATCACCGAACGATTCACCTAACTTAATTATGTGCCAAATTTGTAGGCAAAATAAAAGATATATGGCGTACAAGTGGCAAAGCTTTTCAGCCTTGAAAAAGGAGGACTTTGGCCTATTTATACCCCAAAGGTCACCAACCTCCAGTGTGTTATGTGGTCTTCTCTTTATTTCTTTCTCACTTGAGTAAAAATCAAGAAGGTATGGTGGAGGTTAAAGGTTACACCCAAGATGGAACTGTGGATCTTCGTGGACGTCCGGTCCTTGCCTCTACAACCGGAAAATGGAAAGCATGTGCTTTTCTAGTTGGTAAGAATACTTTCTTCTTCTCCCCACACTTCCATCTTAAAGTAAGGTTGTTCCTCCCTTCTTGGTCGGAGCTACTCAAATTTTTTATTCTATTTGTTTTCACGTTTCTTTTCTTTTTCTTATAAGAACAAATTTTCTCTGTTTTTCATACATGGACATTACAAATTGGGAACTCCAGTATAAGTTTATGCTCGAGTCCAATTTTAGTTGAACCTAAACAAAAGCAAACATTTGTAATATCCTCTTATGGCTTTCAACTCTTTCCACCTTTATAAAATCCATCAGTTACGATGTATATTAATTATTATAAGGAATATCTGTATATATCCTAAAAGAACAATAATTTTGTTATATAAATAAATTCAACAGGCTATGAAGCATTTGAGAGGATGGCTTTCTATGGAATAGCATCAAATTTGGTGAATTACTTGACAAGGGAGCTGCATGAAGATACTGTGTCATCAGTAAGAAATGTGAACAACTGGTCAGGATCGGTGTGGATCACTCCAATTCTTGGAGCTTACATTGCAGACACATACTTGGGACGCTATTGGACTTTCACTATCTCTTCTCTTATCTATGCCCTGGTAATAATTACATTCCTTCAGAAGATAAATTTTTTTAATCATTTTCTAGAAGGAAAAACAATACTAACCGACCATATATATATATATATTATCTTGTTAAATTTCCACTCTCTACTTTCTTTCTTTTTTTAATTAAACTCGCTGAGATGTTACTAGGCCATTTGCTGACAAACAAAGGGAGTTGCTCCATGTCTTTTACATGGATTATCTCTTGCAACTTCATGAACGGATCAAGATGTCCACAAGTTCCAATGGGAAGATAGTAGTTTGTAACTGCAATGAGTGCGTTCATTGACAATTAAAAGTTACTATCTGTAAGATGCCAAAAACTAGTAAATGACTATTAGTTATAAGTGGTAATTGAAAAGAACAAAAAAACACTATATTTTTTTTTATATCTATTGTTGCGTTTAATTAATTGACCAGTACCAACTTCGTTAGTTGCTCATCTTTTTAACATCTTCTCATTTTTCTAACTGCACGTGATAAAAATTCTTGGAACTGAATCTTTCTTCAAGTTAACTGAATCTTGAAAGATATTGAATACAGGAAAAAAAATATTATATCCCTATAAGGAATATAATAATGATATGTAGTAGGATCTCCTATCTTGTAAAAATAGACAACACCAATTGTAGATTTTGGACCATATTTTGTTAACCTACTTTTGGACTCCAATTACCTGGGACCATATTTCAATTACCTTGCTGGTTTTTGGTTGTGGGTCTTTGTCCAATGAATCGCTAGTCATATTTAATGTCTATACGCATAATTATATATATGAGCTCCAAACTTTGTTCCCCACAGGGAAGTGATCATTCAAGTCTCTATTTTGGTCAAGGACCACAAACAAAGTCGCCCTCAGTTGTCTCTGTTTTACACCAATTATATTATAGACACTTAATTATGCCTTCCTCACCGTAAATTCAATTGAAAACTAGAGTTGCAAACAGGCTACAAAGATTCTATTTTTTCATATTAGTTAATTAATTCCTCAACAAAATAAGCATAACACTTGTGTATGATAAATGTAGAGCTGATAATTTTCATCCTGAATTTTGGTCATTATTTCCTACATTAAATATATATTATTTTTCTTTAATTTATTTTTTTCTGTAGCCACAAGTACTGATCCCATTGGACATGTTTGTTCAGGGAATGATCCTACTGACAATGGCAGTGTCATTTAAGTTCTTGAAGCCGACATGCATAGATGGAGTGTGCAACAAGGCAACTTCTTCACAAATCACATTTTTCTACTGTTCTCTCTACATCATCGCCATAGGGGCAGGAGGAACGAAGCCGAACATATCCACTTTTGGGGCTGACCAATTCGATGATTTTAACCACCGTGAGAGAAGACTGAAGGTCTCATTCTTCAACTGGTGGATGTTTAGCTCATTTTTGGGAGCACTGATTGCCACTCTTGGTCTTGTCTACATTCAAGAGAACAATGGATGGGGTCTAGGTTATGGTATTCCCACAGTCGGCCTTCTACTTTCACTGGTCATCTTTTATCTAGGCACACCACTCTACAGGCATAAAGCTAGAAACACTGGAAGCCCTACAAGGAGCCTAATTCAAGTTGTGGTTGCTGCCTTTCGGAGGAGGAAGCTTCAGCTCCCTGACAATCCTTTAGGGCTTCATGAGCTTGAGCCTCAATATTACACTGATAGAAGGAAACGGCAGCTTCACCACACAACAGTTTGGAGGTGAGTTCTCATTTCACATACGATTACTTAAGATGACTGTGACATGGAATCTATACAAAAGGCCTAGTCAATACCCAATCTTTAAAGGATTCTAGCTATAGATCCTTTTCTTTAGTGCCTTCCTACAGGAGCAATTGAAGGGAAGGGGGGGACCTCTCATTTTTCATGTGCCTATCTGGGGAACGAATGATGGTACAGGCAAAAATTAGAGATTCTTTGGGATTTTAGTAGCCACCTATTCAATAAATTCTTTCCATGTGCCCAATTCTTACGGTACCCCTTTTAGTCTTCTTTGATGAATGGCCATCTTCTGTGTCAAGTTGTTTTTGACACAAGATATGTCAGGATATTGGTGTACCTATATGCCCCACAACGCCCCATTTTTCATTTGCAAACAATTTACATATGGTGGGAGTAGTCATTGCATTTCATTACAAAGTACCGAAAAAAGTCCAGCCAATCAAAGCTAATAGTAAGAAATTATTAAAGTAACCCATGTGTTATCAAACACATTCTATTGTCGTAGTTGAAGGACTGTAACCATTTAATTGTCAATACGGCCACTTGTTGAGATTGTATGCGTCCACTGATGGTGGTGGATTTTGTAACTCAACCGAAAATTAGATTTTTCCTATCCAATTGCCAATAACATAAAAGAATAATTGTATATTTCCTCAGGTGTCTGGATAGAGCGGCAATGAAAGATGGCGACACAGGAGCCTCAAATCACACTTGCACTGTTACCCAAGTGGAATCAGTCAAGCTCGTGCTCGGAATGTTCCTTATATGGCTAGTGACACTAGTCCCTAGCATCATATGGGCACAGATCAATACTCTATTTGTCAAACAAGGCACCACCATGGACCGCAGCCTTGGCCCTGATAACTTCCAAATCCCAGCAGCTTCACTTGGTAGCTTCGTGACACTCACCATGCTCCTGGCTGTGCCGATGTACGACCGATGTTTTGTGCCGTTGGCGCGCAAGAAAACCGGAAACCCCAGGGGGATCACGCTGCTACAGAGGCTCGGGATCGGATTTGTGATCCAAATTATTGCCATTGCAGTTGCTTATGCCGTTGAACTTCGAAGAATGCATGTAATAAGCGAGCACAACATCTTAAGCCCCAAAGAAACTGTTCCTATGAGTATACTTTGGCTATTGCCTCAGTATGTGCTTCTGGGAACTGCAGATGTGTTCAATGCCATTGGACTGCTGGAATTCTTCTACTATCAGTCTCCACAAGACATGCAGAGCCTTGGGACAACATTCTTCACTAGTGGGATTGGTGTTGGGAATTTCTTGAACAGCTTTCTGGTAACATTGGTTGACAAGATCACAGGGACTAGAGGGAAGAGTTGGATCGGGAACAACTTGAACGATTCGCATCTGGATTATTACTATGGGTTCCTGTTGGTTATATCTACTCTCAATTTAGGGGCGTTCATGTTTGCATCCTCAAGATTTGTTTACAAGAAGGAGACGTTGAATTTGAATGAAACTCTTGTCGAAATAGAGTCAAAAACTATGGCCACCCCTTCTCTTGGGTTACAAGTATGAGGGCGGAGGCATTACGAGCATAGTTACTAATATTTGTAAGAGATAAAGGTTTATAGTGCAAGCCTTGTAGTGGTAATTGCGTGCTTGTTGGCCATAAAAATGTCTCATTGTTACTACTGCAATCCATTTTGCCGGGCCAAACACTCGTGATATGGACAAACAGTTTTGCGCGGCTTCCACTAAATACTGTTCACCACCTGCAGATCAAAAATGTTTTCTGAGACATTTTCTCGGGGTTTTTTTTTTTTTTTTCCTCAAAACGTATAGTTAAGCATATCATTCATTCATTGAAAACGTGGTTACACATGAACCATCAAACGTGGTATTCCATCATCATCTACAAAAGACGTCCCCTGGGTGGTCTGCAATTGTTCGAAGCGGGGATTTTCAAGGCACTTCTGGTCGCAGGCTGTCCTCTAGCATGCGGCTACAAGTTGGCGATGGATGTGCTGTGTGTTTCTGGCATGATTCTTGGTCCCCTCTTGGAGGTTTAAAGGAGTTGTTCCCTAGATTATTCAGGTTATCTATGTTCAATTCAGTTTCCTTGTCAACTGTTTATCACAATATTCTTTTGCTTGGTGTTGATGGGTGGAGCCGGACTCTGTCAGTATTTGCACTCTTTGCTCCATGATGTTTCTCTTTGCAGTGGCACCCCTGACACTTGGCTCTGGTCAGAGGATGGTAGTGGCTCCTATACAGTTCAGTCGGATTATTAAGTGCTTCATCGGTGCCCTCCTCCGGTGCCGCCTCGCCCTTTACCGTGGTTGGGTGTTACGCCTCCACACATAGAGCACTTCATCTGGAGGCTGCTCAATGGTGGCCTTGTTACTCGCTCCGCTCTTTTATCACGCGGCATTCATCATGCTGGTTATTCATTATGCCCGTTGTGTTCAGCTGCAGTAGAAGACACTCATCACTCATTTCTTCACTGCTCTATTGCCTCTTCTTTATGGTATGGCCTTTGCCGCTGGTGGGGTGTCCTGTGGGTGCCGCCGCCAAGGATGGAGGAATGGTTCACCCAATGGCCATGGCTTGCGGGTACTTATGACTCTCAGCAAGCTTGGACTTTCTTAGGTTTTGCTGTTCTATGGACCTTGTGGCTTGCGCCTAATGCATTGGTGTTTAATCAGCAACCTCTCCGATATGACCTGCTCTTTGACGTCTGCTGTGTTCGTGCTCATTGGTGGCTTAAGCTGCTCCACCCTCAATTCTCCTATGCAGTGGGTTCAATCCTTTGCACTCCGGAGCCTTTCAGAGGCTGGTGTCCTGGAAAGCGAATTACCATTACTTATACCAAGTGAACACATGCTCTTGTATTAGTTATGGTGGGCTTAAAGCTATGTATATTCTATTGCTTCTCCCTCTGTACATAACTTTTCAGATGAATAACACATCGATGTCCATAAAAAAAAAAAATAACCAGGTTACAAATTCAACCCAATCATAGTCCAATTCTTGCACGAGACAAGATTATAAAGAGGGATTAAAGGAATTTTTGGTACCTGTATTTGGCCTCGATTTTCTTCTTGCATGGCATTTACCCAATTTTCATAAAGAATGGCTTCATTTGCGTTCTTAGGTTCTATTTGTGACAAGAATGCAAGATGTGTATTTACATTATGTATGAAGGATCTTGTAGTCACACTTCTGGAAATATCACAAAGAATAGCATTTGTTGAGAGTCCTCTGGTGCTGTGATATTTCTATATGTGGCCTGTGAAGTTGGTGCTTGTGAAGCCACATTTGGTTTTTCTCGAACCAAATTTGGCAAAACACCATGTTGTTGTTGTGACATTTGTTGTGGTATTAACATAGGCAGATCTTCTTTTCATCATGAGAGTTGTCAATGCTTATGGCCTGTGGTTGAGCTTCAAGTATAAAATTTGTATCTTTATCATCACTTAGATTACAAGAGTCAATTTTATAAAAAAACTACACTACATATATGGTTTCTTCAATAACCATAGTTTTCTTATTATAGACTCGATAGGCTTTACATGTTGTGCAGTAACCAAGAAATATTCCATCATTAGATTTTGCTTCAAACTTATCCAAGTATCCTTTGTATTTTGAATATAGCATTTAGACCTAAAAACCCAAAAGTAACTAATATTTGGTTTCTTATCAAACCATATCTCATAAGGTGTCTTTTCAATCAAAGGACGCATGGATACATTATTTAAATTGTAATATGTTGTGTTCACACCCTCTGCCCAGAAATGTGCAGGTAGTTTTTTCTCATTAAGCATAGTTCTAGCCAATTCTTGCAAAGTTCAATTCTTCCTTTCTACAATCCCATTTTGTTGAGGTGTTGCAGGAGCTGAAAAGGTATGGACTATGCCACTTTGCTCACAGAAGTGATTAAAAACTAGATTACAAAATTCTCCTCCATGATCACGTCTTATTTTTCAAATCTTATAACCTTTTTCATTCTATAAACACCTAACGAGAGTGCAAAATTCATAGCATGCATGGTCCTTTTGACTAAGAAATAAAACCCATGTATATCTTGAATAATCACTAACTATCACAAAAATATAGCTCTTACCACCTATACTCATGCTTCTCATAGGATCAAACAGATCAATATGTAACAATTCAGGAGGTCTAGAAGTAGAGATATTATGCTTGGATTTAAAGGAACTTTTAACCTATTTTCCAAGTTGTCATGCTCGACATGTAGCTTTTTTTTCATATTTCAACATAGGTAGTCCTTTTACCAAAATATTTGTAGACAATTTTGAGATGAGTTCCAGGTTGGCATGCCATAGCTTCGATGCCAAAAAGTAGTTGGTTCTGTTCTTGCACTTAAACACTTAAACTCAAAGTTAGAAACATCATTTAAAGATATTGAATAGATATTGCCTTTTCTTATTCCTGTAAAAAACACATTTTCAACACCCGAGCTTACTAAGCATTTAGATGCTTCAAATATTACCTTATAGCCTTTATCACAGAGTTGACTAACACTTAGCATATTGTACTTAGGATTATCAACAAGTAAAACATGCTCAATAGAGGGGTTATATCCGACGTTACCAAAACCAAGAATCTGTCTTTTGGACTTTTCTCCAAAAGTTACGTTTCCTCGGCCTTTCTTAGTTAGGGTTGAGAACATGCATGATTTACCAGTCATGTGCCTTGAACAACCACTATCAAAGATCCATTCGTCCCCTGTATTCTACAGAAAACAATTAGGTTTTAGGTATCCAAACTACTTTGGGTCCTTCAGGGTTAGAACTGGTTCCTTTTGGAACCCACACATATCTAACATTATCATTTTTATTCATAAACATGCAAGTTCTAATCCCATGACCATTTCTTCCAAAGTGATAACATGTAATGTGAGGTGAATTATTAACATGAGAATGCCAGTGCATGTTCTTCCTAGATGCGTGTTGATATGACCTTTTTCTAGTTTTGTATCAAAATGCAGTCTTATTTGGTTTGTTAAACACCATATTAGGTCTATATGACATGCTGGGACTTGATCTAACAGTTTTCACAGATTGATATGGTTTGTTAAAAACCATATGTGCAGTATGGGTAAATGCATATTTTGGGGTCCGTACTATTTCAATTGTCCCTTTTAAGGGTCTATACTAATCTTTGACCCTTTTATATGCCCATACTCTCTTATGTCGTCCCTTTTTGGGGTCTCGGTGAGCCCAACTGCTGACGTGGGTTGCCCGACTTAGGATTGTAATACACGTGGCAGCACATGAGAGGTCATTTACACAAGTGTTGCTACTGTACATGTGGGTCCCACTTCTATTTTTTTAAGAAAACAATTTTCCTTATTTTTTTTCAATTTACATCTAGCAAATTAATAAAAAATTCCTAATTTAAAAAATTAAAAACTCAACATATCAAAATTCCCAAACTAAACCACCAACACAGCCCACGCCGACCACCAATAAAATCTGACATCAACCACAATACGCTACCCTAAAAATTTATCCGGCGAAACACCATCGCCCACCGCTCGGCAACAATAGTGTGCACCTACCACCATCACAACTACCAAACCAACCTCCATTATCAAAACCAACAGACATATTAACCTAACAACCTGCTATCGATGTTCAGAAAGCCACCACACGAATCCACCAACACCAACAACGACAACCCCAAGCACAGTAGTACAATTCGAAAACACAAACCCAACAACATCAATTCCAATTAACCCAATTACCACCATGTAAAGAGGAAGGGAGAAAGGAGTGTTCGGTGGCACTACTACTCACCATACGGCCGTGCGAGGGAGGCCTGTTTCACTAGCCTTGTTACAATAATCGTCGGAACCTGCCTCGAGACTCGGCGATGCGCGAATCAACACGGGAAAATAGAGAAGACCGGGACAGTGAGGAAAGGTGGGGACTTGTGGCCGTGGTGATGAACGGCAGCGATGCCATATTGTTTGGCAACGACGAACGACGGTGCATTGACGGCTTAGGAAGGAGATGGTGTGTTCCAGTGTGACGGAGAAGGTGGACCAGAAGGCAACGACGATTCAACCCAGAAGCGCCTCTTGCTCTTGGGACCCCTTATCAATGGCGGCGACGTATTGTTGGACGGAAGTGAAGAGAGATGGGGCCGTGAAGAGATGGGGGAGAGAGATGAGTGGCTTTGACAGAGAGTGGACCGATGCATGTTATTTTATTTTATTTTATTTTTGCCAAAAGTGATTCTATTTTTTAAATTCAAATTAGTTAATTATTAAAATTACTAAAAAAATTTTAAAAAATTATTAAAAGTTAAAGAATAATAAAATTCATTTTCCTTTTTTAATGAATTTAGAAAATAAAAATTCACTCATAAAATACTTTACATTTTTTTTGTTGGGAGTGGGACCCACCACGTCCAGTGCGCATGTGAAGTACGCGACTCAAGAGCTGCCATGTGTCGAAAAAATACACGCGTCATGCACTCCCGAGCTGGTCAGCCACGTCAGCAACTCGGCTGACCGAGACCCCGAAAAGGAACGACATAAGAGAGTATAGGCATATAAATGGGTCAAAAATTAGTACAGACCCCTAAAAGGGACAGATGAAATAGTACGGACCCCAAAATATGCATTTACCCTGTGCAGTATCAGGTTTGTATTGCATTCTAGATTCTGCCTAAACAAATTGTACAGAATGATTTGGTTTATTAAAAACCATATGGGTAGCACCTATTCCTTCTTTTTGCACCGAATGTCTTTGTTGTTCTAGTAACTTGTTCAGATTATTTGTTCCATTGGAGAACTTTTCAAGAGAGGAATTCAGATCAACAACATTTTTCTCAGGAGTTTCTTTCCCTTTTACCCGTTTGTCACACGTAGCACCATTACTAGAAAACTTCTTCTCTAGTTCATTATAGGAGTTTTTTAGAACGTACTTTTTACTTCTCAAATCTTCATAGATTTTTAATGCATCAGAATTAACATGATTAAGTTTCTCATATGCATCTTTGTGAGCTTCAGCATCAGACTCAAGTAAACCGATTATATGC
The DNA here is from genome assembly GCA_028386065.3 of Turnera subulata. NCBI lineage: Eukaryota > Viridiplantae > Streptophyta > Magnoliopsida > Malpighiales > Passifloraceae > Turnera > Turnera subulata. Next base: position 8,796 of record JAKUCV010006943.1, on the reverse strand, counting down.
TTATATTCTTTGTTTTCCTTAAGAACTTGCTTATATTTAACATGCAACTCATCAAACGCTTCTAGTAACTCATCAAGATTTAATTTAGAAGGATTAGTTACCTTAGATTCTCAATGAGCCATAAAACATAGATTAGTGGCCTCATCTATGTTTGAATCGCTTGAAGAATCCGAGTCATCCCAAGTATCCATAACTTTCTTTCCTCTGGTTTTTGAAGAACCATATCTTCCCTTCTTCTGGTATGGACATTCAGATTTAATATTCCCTGGTCGATTACATCCAAAACACACCAAGGAATCCTTCTTAATTTCATCATTCTTGGCTTCTTCGAAATTCTTTCCTTTGAGTTACATCTTCATTTTGAGATATCGAGCAACCTTCCTGGAAAGAATAACCACTTCGGGATCACTTTCATCACCATTGTCTGGTTCTTGCACCTTAAGGCAAAATCCTTCCTTTTTGGTTCCTTTTTACAAGCTTATCAACATGAACAATTTGATTGCCTATCAGCTCATCATATGAGAGTAAATTCAGGTTTTGAGCCTCTTCAATGGCTGTCACTTTAGGTTCCTATTCTATGGGAAGTGATCTCAAAATCTTTGGAAATTTTTCCCTATGTGTAGTCACTTTTCCAAGTGTTTCAAGATTGTTGCAAAGTATGGTAAAGCGAGTATCCATCGCTTGAATGGTTTCACCAGGAACCATTTGAAATTGCTCAAACTCTCTCATATAGCGATTGAGCCTTGATTCTTTAATCTGATTCCTGCCTTCATGAGTGACACACAATAGCCTCCAGATATCATGAGCAGTTTCACAGGATCTTACCCATTGAAAGTCACTCTTACTGATTCCACATAGAAGAGGATTTTTGTCTTGAGCATCAAGGTTTGCTCTCATTTCTTCTTCAGTCCAAAATCGCATGTCCCTCGTAGGTCTACTGTAGGGATTCTAGACAGTGTGCCACATCTTAAATTTTTTTTCTTCAAGAAAGATCTTCATCCTAAACTTACAATAATCAAAGTTCGCCCCATCAAAGTATGGTGCCTTGTTGATACTAGTACCCTCAAAAGCCATGATCTTCGTCTCTCGATCTTACTCCTTAATACTGAGAGCGAGGCTCCGGTACTAATTGTAAGCCCAAAAGTGCCTAAAATGGGAGGGGTGAATTAGGTTGTGAAACTTTTTCGAGTGTTGCAGGATCTGGTTTTTGTTAAAACAGATTTGGGCGAGGCTTGATGAGTGTTTAAGGCAAGAATACGAATGAGGTAAGGAAAGATAGGCAAACTCAAGTGATTTAGAGTTGTTCCCCCACACCAAGTACCTCCACTACCTAAAGGTTCCTTCCTTTAGGATTTAAACACTCACTATGCTTAGGTTTTTGCGGGGTTCAACCTTAACCTTTACGAACACAAGCTTTTCAAGGCTAAACTCAAACCTTTATAAGTTTTCCATAGGCTAAGCTCTAACCTACCCTCAAGTCTAATCCTAGACTTGAGTACCCAGCAAATCTAAACCAAGACTTGCTTACAAACTATCCTTTGAATGTGTTTTGCAATACAAGCAAAAAAAACCAGATTTTGAAACCACAATTGTAAGCACAAGTATAAACCTAGATTTTGCACACTAGATGGGATGATTTTCTAGAGATGTTATGGACCCTCTTTATAGTATCTGAGTAGGGGGAAAAGTTGCTGCAACGGCTCTTTCTGAGGGCCAACGACTGCCATGCCCGACGGTCATCGCTTGGATGGCAGCCAGGTCTCGCGGTCATCCCGAGAAGGCCACCTAGCTCCCTTGGGTTTCAAGCATTCTTACTATTTTTGGTTCCCAATCCCCTTAATTCTGCCATAATTTGATCTAACTGTGTAATTAACCCCTAATCAACCCAGAAATTCCTCTTCTCTTGATTAGTAGTACTCCTAATCATCCCATAACTGATTGATACACATTAAATCCCCATTTTATGCAAAAATCATACAAAAAACACATTCTCATTTTCCACGAAAATCAGAGTCAAGAATAATCTGCAAGTAAAATGTTTGTGGGCCAACTAACTTTGGAGACTCCACATTCTACTAACTTAGGCCTCTAAATTCATTCCTAACCCAAAAATAAATTATATCAATATAATTGGGTTGAACATAAATAAGAAAGCCCAAATTAATGAAATAAAATATATTTTAGTGTATTAAACCTTAATATATATTTTTCTCCTAAGATTAAGTCATCTCATTAATCTTAAATCCAAGACAATTATCTCATCAATCATAAGGTTCAAGCATGTTTAAAATCCATTTCAGGAGAATATCCGTGGGTCAAATTTGGGTGTTCATAGATGCCCCTCGTTGATGAGTCCTTAGAAACTAAGGACGAAACAACGCAGGAAAGGAACAACCAAATTTGAATGATTGATGTAAGTGGAGTGTGTCAAAGGTTGGAGCATCCCTTACTCATTCTCGGGAATCGTCTCATCCCGATGGTTTTTGAGCAACTAGCCCTCGGTTTTTCAGATTGTGAGGACTAGGTCCTCGGCTTGTAGTTTTCAAAGACTGGGTCTTCGGCTTGTGGGAATCATCTCATCCCAGGTTGTGGTTTGCGGGAATCATCTCATCCCAAGGATAGCGAGAACTGGATCCTCGGCTTAGGTTTGCGAAGACCGGGTCTTCGGCTTATGGGAATCATCTCATCCCAAGGTTTTGGTTTTCAGGAATCATCTCATCCCAAGGTTTGCGATAACCGGGTCCTCGGCTCGTGATTTGCAAAGATCGGGTTTTCGTCTTATGGGAACCATCTCATCCCAGGTTACGGTTTTCGGGAATCATCTCATCTCGGGGTTTGCGAGAATCAGGTCCTCGGCTTTGGTTTTACTTGTCTCAAGGTTTGCGGGAACTGGGTCCACGGCTTTGGGTTTGCTCCTCTCTAGTTTACTCATATCTAGGCTTGCTCATCTCAAGGTTTCCGAGAACTAGGTCCTCGGCTTTGGGCTTGCTGATCTCTGGGCTTGCTCCTCTCAAGGTTTGCTCACATCGAGGTTTGCTCCTCTCAATGTCTGTAGGAACTGAGTCCCGGCCTTGGGTTTGTTTTCTCATGGTTTACTCACATCTAGGCTTGTTCATCTCAACTCAGGATTGTGAGGACTGGGTCCTCGGCTTTAGGTTCACTCATCTCAAGGTTTGCGAGAATTGGGTCCCGGGTTTGGGTTCACTCCTCTCTTGGTTTCGTCACATCTAGGTCTGCTCATCTCAAGGTTTGAGAACTAGGTCCCAGCTTTGGTGGTCACCTCATCTCAAGATTGCAAGGACTGGGTCCCCGGCTTCGGGTTTGCTTATTTTAAAGTCTGCGAGAACTGGATCCTCGGCTTTGGGTTTGCGAGAACTAGGTCCTCGGCTTGTGGGATCATCTCAACTCGGGATTGCGAGGACTGGGTCCTCGACATTTTCACTCTCATCATCTATCAAGGAAGGATATGGATGCCATTTCATGGCCTTGTCGTCTAATCTCCAGGTACTTTATGTTTTCTCATCATCTAACTGGTTTGAGAAAGATTCCGCTTCACAACTGGGTTGTCTATGCCTTATATATCTCATGCTTCCGGGTTCCATAGTGGGTTTGAAAGAAATAGGGTATGTCGTGCCCCTTGCGTAAACACGACACATCATGCCCCTGGTTCAATTTTTTTAGGTGGGGCACGATGCCCTCAGCATCATCTAGTTGTGGTCTCAAAAAGGCGGGGTCTAGCATGCCCCTAGTTTATGATCAACCCGAGTGTCTCAGCCCAAAGATCAAACAAGGGGTTTAATTTTAGAGAAAATGTTGTTTCGGGCCGCAGGGCCGCCTGAGCCAGGTTGTCATGCAGGATGACCGCCAGGGCTCGGCGGTCTTCCCGCCATGACCGACGGCCCTGTTGCAGTTTTAAAGCCCTTCCCTCCTTCTCTTTCCTTTTTTATTTCACTCAAACACCCAATCCTCTCAATTCTCTCTTTCCCACTTACTCTAGAATATTTCTTAAGTTTTCTTACTCTTGATACATGGCAGCAACATCGTCCAATCTTCCAAAATCGCGTGAAGAATCCATGAAGAAATACCACCCAAAATCCAATCCGGAGGAAAATATGGGTTTTTTGTTGAAATCCCCTAGTAGGCACATCTCCACTCAACTCCACAAAGTCCAGTAAGTGATCCCAACACCAAAAACTCATTGAATCTTCATTTTGATTAAAATTCGAGTTTATGCCCATATGCCCCTTGAATTCGAATTTGTGAGAAGCATGTTGTGTTTAGTTGTTTAGAAATACTCCTAAGATGTCTATAATGCTTTCCCATATGTTTATTTCACGGATTGAACACAAGAAATCACAAATTAGTGATTTGCCAAATTGAGGGTTTAGGGTTCTTGGCAAATTTTGATGGTTTTGGATGATTTAGGTGTTGTTTTTTTGTTATAAATGCATATAATCGATGTTGGGTGACTAGGTATTGATGAGCTTGTCCCAATTTTGGTCAATTTTGAACTTTTTTGGGGCGGGTTTTGTGACTTTCTTGCATTTTGACCCGTAAATAAAACTATAATTTGATGCTGAAAATCATGACGTTAGTATGCAATCCCATCCCCATGATGCATGTCTTGGTGTATGCAGTCTTAGTGTGGTTTTGTCGAGCCCGAGTTGGCGTGAGCATTGACTCCTTTTGGTATATCTACACAGGATCCAACCATTCGGCAGCGGAGCCATGCGGGGGCTAATACTCGCCATCTCATCCTTACGTATGTGAAGAAGAATGGGCCCGTCCAAGAAATCATCAAGAGAGTTGGTTTGTGGGATTTCTTCCGTACCTTCCGAGAGGATAGGGTTGACCTGCAGGCGGTGTCGGCTTTAAGCGAGAATGTTAGTGTAATATGCCCAAAAGCCAATCAATGGATGTTTATTTGTAATCATGTATACACATTAAGGTTATTCCAACAAATATCGTTTGTGAGATAAACGCTTGCATATATTTATAACCCTAGAATATTTATATATTCTTAAATGTCCCTAGTCGATTATTATTATTGATGGGTTGTAATAATAAATTAAGACTAGCGTATGTTGAGAATTATATGTGATATGAATTTTACATACAGGTACAAGATAGAGAACTTGTGGACTGGACCGACCCACATAAGAACACTACATGGAACGTTATATGATTGTCATTAGTGGTTCTTATATGTATTGTCCTTAGACTTGTGATCATCAAGGTTCCCAACATATAAGTCGTATACTTTGATATTACTCTTGGCTATTTCGTAAATGAGTAGACTTAGTGTAATCATTGGGTATATGATAAATGTGTAGTGGGTTTTGTATGATCCAGAGGGGATTCGTTCAACCCATATAACGGGTATATTATTGGTTGGTTTCTTGATAGAGTTGAACTGTAAATGCACGGCCGTGCTCGGATTATGATATGGTGATATCATTAGTATCCGTTTTACACAGTTGGCTCGAGGATCAAGAAACCGAGATTAAACATATGCGACATTGACATATTCCATGTCTCGTGTTTAATCTTGATAATGGGACGAAGGGACGATGACATGCTTACGAGGCATATTGAATCAGTACTGATCTTGTCGTTCGGGTAACAATGATGTGTTGCTAGACGCCGCTCTTTGCTTATAATTGTAAATGAATTTACAATTATTGCCGGACGTTACAAGTTCCTACAGGGTCACACACTTAGAGCCGTTGAATCAAGCAGGTGGTTGAACAGTGGTTGGACCATGGTTCGACCAGGTATGGTTGGACCATGGTTGGACCGTGATTGGACCAGGATCGTTTTGGGCTAGTTTGATTCAATAATTGTCATAATTATTGAGCCAAACCTGATGGCATGTGATGTGTAATCCCATTAGTGCATAGTGGAGACATGATTAAACTGGATAGTGGTGGAATCTTATTCATGTTGAGTGGACCATTATGTTGGCCATTCTTGTCTCTAATATTCTATGCATTAATTGGAGTGAGTAATTAGATTACTACACACCTTGAGTCTGATTTTTCAGAGCTTGAGTGACTTGAGAGCTTAGAGTTTTTCAGGTTACACACATCCTTCTTTGAGAAAGAAGAAAAACACCACAAACACTAGCTCCTGGAAACCTGCTGCTAGCACAACAGTTCGGGGGTGCTCTGGTTAGTTATCGTGTGTCGATTCCAACTAGTTATCATGGTTCGTGTGGATACCGTAGAGGGGCGGGATTTCTGTCCGGCTCTTGCTGAATCATCCCTACAGTTGGGTGAAAAACCTCAACCGATTCAGGTACGTTAAAATTGTTATTCGGTTTAGCTATCCTTCACTTGGATCCTCCATGTAGATCCGGTTTTTCCGCTGCGTATGTTATTGCATTTGATTGTCATTTTGCATGCCCGGAAACTTACAGAGAAATGGTGGGACACCACCAACACTTTTCACTTGTCCTGTAGGGAGATGACGATGACCCCTTCAGACTTCTCTCATATCACCGGACTATTATTCCGGGGTTCACTGGTCGTCTTCAACTAGCAGCTGGGCATTGACCGATTTTAGGAGCTAGTGGGCCTCTCTCCTCGGTGGGCCCGTCATGGTGAGGTATTCCCCAAGTGGTTACAGGATGCCTTGCTAGATAGCCGATATTCTGGGACGGTGGAGCAGCGAGCTCGGGGCATGATTTTGGTGTGCATGTGCAGGATCCTTTTTGCATCGGGTAGTGACCGGGTCTGGTATGACCTGTTGGCGTCACTTGTTCATCTGGACAAACCACGGGTTGACTGGCCTCGGCGGGCTTTGCAAATTCCGATCGGTAGATGATCAATTTCTCTCGGGTTACCGCCAAGTACTTCTATGGTTCAGCTTAGATCTGGGAGGTATATGGTCTACTCTCGTCTTCCCTATCTCATTCAGTCATCCTTCCTTTGATTTTGACCATGTGGCTTTTCACAGGTGTGGGGCCAGGAATACCTCTGATTATCCGCTCTTTGCTAGGGTTCTCAGAACCAGGGGACCCAGAGTCGTGCTCATGATTGGGAATAGGCTCGGCATCACATAGATCGGGTTGCCATATCGGGCGAGGTTTCTTCCCTTTGCCATCTTTATTTACCCTTTTGAAATTCCCCAATTTTCTTTTTCTCACTGAATGTTTGTTGGCAGAACCGGTTCAATCCCTTCGCACCTTATCAGGATAGGCTTGTAGGAGAAGGTTCCTTAGCCTTGGACATGGATCAGTTCCAGTGCTTGGTTGGCTACCCAGATATGCGGGTATGGTACCTTGGGGAGCATGTTTATGCACAGACCTTGGGGGAACCACGAGTGTCATCCGATCCGCCACTCTCCATGCGAAACATTAACGAGCAGGGTGAGGTCACCGAATATGACTACTTGGATTGGCATGCTGATGATTTGACTAGGCAAAGGATACTTGTTCTTCACAGTCACCTTGTTCAACTGTCTATAATCCACACACATCCGCATACTGCCATCCTTCTTCTTCACAAACAAGGCCAGGGCACCCCAAGGTGAGATGCTCGGTCTAATGAAACCCCTGTCCAACAACTCCTCCAGTTGTTTCTTCAACTCCTGAAGTTCTATCGGAGCCATTTTGTAGGGCGGTATGGAAATAGGTGCAACTCTCAGTACCAAGTCAACTGTATACTCCACCTCCCGCTCCGGAGGTAACCCACGTAGATCATCAGGCAATACTTCAGGAAACTCCCGAACAACTGGAATATCCTCCACTCCCGGTACTGGCACCTAAGAATCGACCACATGAGCTAGAAAAGCATCACAACCCTCTCGAATCATCCTGAAAGCTTGGATGGCCGAGATACAACACGCCGATAGGGCTCTTCGTTCTCCAACGAACACCAATCTTCGCCCCAACAGAGAAGATAGAGAAACTTCCCTGGCCCGACAATCAACTACTGTTTGATGTCTGGGCAACCAATCCATGCCTAAGATAACATCAAACTCTCCCAACTCCATGACATCAAGATCAGAAGGAAAACTCTCACTATCATACTCTATCGATACATTTCTACAAACTCGATCAACAACTACTATATCACCTGTTGGTAGAAGGACTCTCAGGGGTCTACTAAGGTTATCATCTTCTATGTTATGCCTGGTCATGAACGCACGTGATACAAAAGATTATGTTTAGCCTGGATCAACTGAAGCATGTGCATACTGACCGAAAACCATAAATGTACCTGCTATAACCTTTGGGGCATCAGCAGCCTCCTCTCGGGTGATGGCATAAACCCTAGGAGCTGCAGCACTCGGAGTCGCACACCCGCAGTTCAAAGCTCCAAAACCCCCACGACCTCAACCCTGTTGTCCGCCACACCTATTCGGACCAACAGAAGCAGCACCACTGGCTACAAAACTCTGCACTGTATACTGGGAACCACTGCCACCACTATCTATAATCCACTTGTAACATGCTGACTTCTGGTGTCCCGGCTTAATACAACACCAGCATGTACCCGAAAATCATGCTGAGGAGCCCCGTCCCTGAGATCCAGACTGATAGGACCGTCCTCTTGAAGATCTGCCAGGTCCATCCTGATAGTTCTGCCCTTGGGACTGTTAGTAATATGCCCAAAAGCCAATCTATGGATGATTGTATTTATGTATACATATTTGAGGTTATGCCTATATATATGATTATGAGATAATCGCTTGCACATATATATAACCCTAGTGTATATGTATTTGATATGTATATTCTTAAAAGTCCCTAGTCGTTTATTATTATGGTTGGGTTGTAATAATAAAATAAGA
>JAKUCV010006942.1:0-23179 GCA_028386065.3 Turnera subulata | reverse complement strand
AAAAAATAAAAAAATTGATAAGATACCAACTTAACTCACCGGATTTTGTGGCTGCAGATGTCGTTGAGACACCGTATAACAAGGTGGCGGAGGAGTTGGGTTTCCAAACGGTATCGGAAGAGTTTGTCTGAGACCGGAGAGTGTAACTCCAAAGCCATACTCTCTCGCTCCCTCTTCGCACTCCATTGTTAGTGAAAGAAAACTGCATCACACTTCTTTTGTTTTCTTCAACTTGAAAATTGATACGTCATTTGTTATTGATTGGTTGTTGTTGTAATTGAATTAAATGGATGCAGTGAGGAGTGGGCAGGAATATTTCATGAATTGAATTGGGGCTGGGTGAGTCGAGGGGGAGGATCTGGGAGGAGGAGGAAGAGTGGTGGTGGGCTAGGTGAGATGGCGGTGGTGGAGTTTTATTTTGGAGAGGAGAAGGGTTTGCTGAGAGGAATAGTGCAAATTTTATTGATTAATTGCCATTGATTGTCATTAGTTATCATTAATGGTCATTAACTATTATTTTGACTAATTGTTATTCATTAATTTTTAATTTTGAATTTCAGATTTTTTAGTTATTTCCTTTAATTTTTATTATTTCCATGTATATACTTAACGGCCATGTCAACAAAAATTTGACGGAAATTTGGACGGGGACTCGAATGGCGTCATGTTAAAACGTTATAGGACTCAAATGAGCCGTTTTTCACTTTTAGGACTCAAATGAATTTTGGAGAAATGTTATAGGACTCGCGGTGCAATTATCCTGTGTACATTATTGTACTCCCTCTTTTTTAATTTTTGTTTGTGTCAATATTTGTTTGCTTTTTTTTATTATTTTGTACTAGTTTTTGAGCACGGCGATGGAAGTAGTACAATTTTTTATTTTTAAAAATAATTATAAAATAATAAATATTTATTAATTTAGGTTAAAGTTTCAAAAATTTCAATTTATAAGTTTTTTTTTTGGAAAACATATTTCATTCATTAATTGGAGTTACGAATCGTAACATCAGATGAAGCGATAGCGAGGACCTCCGGCGGGAAGTTCTCAAACCAATACTGTTCCTGTCTAGTGTTCAAAGCAAGATGGCAGATAAAATGGGCTGCCTTATTGCATGTTCTAGGAATATAAAGAGCAGAAAAAGAGATAAAAGAGGAAGCAAGAAAGCGAATATCGTCCAGAAGCAACCCAAGGGGAGTTGAAAGCCGAGAGTTCGCTTGCAAGGAGTGAACGATAGGCTGGCAATCCATCTCCAACATGACATGGGGAATGAGCATTTCACGAGCAAGAGCTAAGCCAAAGCGAGCTGCATACGCTTCACCCACCGTAGCCTCATCCAACCCCGGACAGAACTTGGTGTCGATGGCCAGCACCTGTCCAGAGCAATCTTGTACAATGGCCCCAATATCAATACCACCAGAACCCACCAACGCCACATCAGTATTCACCTTCACCCATAGAGGGATTGGGGGAGACCAGAAGCGAGCTCGAGGAAGACTCGGAGGCGAGTCCAATTTGACATTGGCCTCCTGGTAGCTGGATAACAGAGTAAGAGCAAAGCAAACTACCTCCTCCTTTTGATACGGCAACAATCCTAGAACTAAGCTAGAATCACCTCCGAATCAATGTTTGTCCCCGACCCCAAATTCAATCAACCGGGATAGAACTCTTCACCCCCAAAACAGCAAGGAATTGGTAACAAAGAGTATGAAAGAATTGAAATAACGCCACAAGTAAAAACTTACTTGATAAGTTGATTCAATCCTTGAAGTAAAAACTAGAAGAACCACTCTCTTCCAAAGATAAGCATTCAGCTTTCTTATAAACACTCAAATCATCATGTATAATCTGATTTCAAACTTGGTACATGGTTGGCTTTTATAGAAGCCAAAAAGCAAAGGACTGAATTTTAAATACAAGCACTAAACAAGCACTAATCATCTTTTGTTTTCTTTAATGCACACCAACCACACTAACACCAACCACACCAACAAACCAAATGATGAAAGAGCACTCAATCAAGATAGTGGGCACCTCCAGCTCCAAAGTGGAATTTCCAGCCAAAAGTGAACAGTAAATGCCGAAAGTGAACAGTAATTTTCGGCGTGAACAGTAATTTCCGGGATGAACAGTAATTTCCGGGATGAACAGTGACCGAGCAGTAAAACAGCTACTTTTGACTTGAGTCTTCTAGAATGCTCACACACTTAGAGATCTCTTTAGACTCCTCTCCAAATTCGATCTTTGTGTCTTCTTGAAGTTCTTGTGAAATTACTGCTTGTACGAAAACTTGAAGTTGCGCTTTGAACTTGTTTGCGTGTGACCTAGTAATTGGCCCCAATGGCATGCTCAAGTCATCTCTTGTATTTCCATGTTGAATTGCATCACCTTTGGCATAGATTTTTGCTGAAAGATGAGAGTATTCTGATCTCTCCATATAGACCAACACACAATGATAATTTGTAGTAAGACATCACATCCATGAGTACTATAAATGGTTTGCAGCCAATCAGCCATATCAACACAAACAAGATCGCAGACAGAGACCGGGACCGGGCTAGAGCTCCACACATCACGAGCCCAGGGACACTTGCAGAAAAGGTGCCATTATGACTCCAACTGGTCGGAATAGCGAGGGCAGGCAGAATCAATAGGTACAAAATGTCTAACCAGGTTCGGCCGAACAGGTAGAATGTCATGACAAAGCCTCCAACTAAAGGATCGGAGCTTCGGTGGTAGATTCAGTGACCAGATATACCGCCACCATTGGGAGGAATAAGTGACGACATTGGAATCCTGTGAAGCACTGTGAGGATGCAAAGCAGAAAGAGCTAACGAATACCCTAATTTAATAGTATAGGTGCCCGACGAAGTATAGTGCCAGAAGCATGTATCAGTTGGAGCTCGAAAACTAAGGGGAATACTGGTGATTAGGTTAGCCTCCTCCGTGGAGAATATGGAATTAACCAGGGAATAGTTCCACTCAGAGTTGGACCCATCCATAAGTTCATTGACCCGAGCATCCTCCTCCAAGCTTGCCACCGGTGATGAGACAACAAAATTCTCTTCTCTTGGCAACCAATTATCCCTCCAGATATGGATGCGGGAGCCATCCCCTACACACCACCGAGTCCCTTTCGCTAGAATAAACTGACTTTTTAGGATACTCCTCCAGGTATAACTAGGATTAAACCCAGCCGTAGCATGTAGAAAATCAGAACGAGGGAAATATCGGGCTTTCAGGACCCGAGAGAGAAGACAAGACTCATCGGTCATTAGGTGCCACCCTTGCTTAGCAAGAAAAGCGAGATTGAAAGCTTCTAAAGACCGAAATCCAAGCCCTCCAGCCGCCTTTCTCTTACATAATTTCTCCTAAGATAACCAATGTATCTTCCTCTTCCCATCCCTGTGACCCCACCAAAACTTTCGAATCAGGACTTCCATTTCATTACAGATACAATCAGGCAGCCGAAAGCAACTCATAACATAATTAGGAATAGCTTGTGCCACCGATTTCACAATGAGCTCCCGTCCTGCATCTGAAAGAAATTTCTCCTTCCACTGTCCCATTTTCTTAACTAGCCTATCCTGAACAAAAGAGAAGATAATCTTCTTGGAACGACCAATCATGGCTGGTAAGCCTAGATACTTGTCAAAGGTATCAATTGCCTTTACACCTAGATCCTCTTGGATCTGAATTTTTAACTGATCATGTACAGTTCGGCTAAAGATAACCTTCGACTTATCTAGATTGATCTGTTGACCTGACGCCTTCTCATATTTGTGAAGGATATCCAGTACAGTTCTAGCTTCCTCAACAGAAGCTTGGGCAAAGAGAACACTGTCATCAGCAAAGAAGAGATGAGAAATCATAGGAGCAGTGCTGCAAACCCGAACTCCATGGAGACTACGAGAGGTAACTGCCGCCTTAATAAGAGCACCCAAACCCTCAGCACACAAGAGAAAGATATAAGGTGAAAGAGGATCCCCTTGTCTAATACCTCTAGAAGGGATGATTTTAGCCTGTGGTGACCGATTGATCAAAAGAAAGTATGTAACCGATCGCACACACCGCATAACTAGACTCACCCATGATGAACTGAAACCCATTTTGAGCATTATAGCCCCTAAAAAATCCCATTCCACCCCATCATAAGCCTTACTCATATCTAGCTTTAAACCCATCCACCCCTTCTTCCCACTACTCACCTTCTTCATATAATGAAAAGCTTCAAAGGCTAGAAGAGCATTATCCGTGATTAACCGGCCGGGCACAAAAGCACTTTGTTCCTCCCCAATGAGCTCAGGAAGGAATAGCTTCAATCTATTAGCGATAGTTTTAGTGATGATTTTAAACACCACATTACATAAGCTAATAGGTCAAAACTGACTGCAATACAGGGGGTGTTTCACCTTGGGAATTAGAGTAACAAAAGTATGATTGAGAGGTGAAGGGTCAGCTCCCTTATTCAGGACATCAAGAACCATGGCACAAATCTCATCACCAAGAATAGGCCAGAACTTCTGAAAAAATAAAGGGGGCATCCAATCAGGACCAGAAGCTTTCGAGGGATGCATCTGAAATAAAGCCGTATAGACCTCAGCCCTCGTAAACGGTGTGTCCATTTGAGAAATCATATCATTGGACAGTCGGTTATCAACAACCCCTAGAACTGGACCCATATCAAGAGAACCACTTGAAGAGAATAGTGTCGAATAAAAATTATTATAAGTGGCAGCAATCTCTCTGCCATTCGTAACCCACCGCCCATCCTGACATGTAATGCCTTTGATCCCATTATTCCTCTGTCTCTGATCAGCTTTATGGAAAAAATACTCGGTATTTTTATCCCCATCTCTCAACCAAGAAACTCTCGACCGTTGTCTCCAAAGGATCTCTTCTTGATGGATAAGTGACTCAATTTACTTACCAAGAGATTTCGAATGGGCCACAATCTTAGGGGTTTGAACCTTACAATGCATCTCGGCCAACAGCTCTCTTTTCTTCTTAATAGTCGAAGTGATGTGCATAAATTTCGCCTTACTCCAGGTAGTTAACATAGAACCACACTTCGAAATTTTCTCCTGAACTGAGAGGAGGGAACCATCCGACCCGGAATGAGACCAGGCAAGATTAACCGTCTGAGAGCACCCCTCATGGGAAAGCCATACTTCTTCAAATCTAAAAATTCGTGGACCCCTCCGCTGATTGGGATAGTTTGTATCCATAACTAGCTTCAAAAGAGCATGATCGGATCCCTGGCGAGGTAAGTGCTTAACCAACGGATTGGAAAATAGATTCGACCACTGTATTGATGCCACTAATTTGTCAATATGCTCTTCAATATGTGAACCATCCTCATGATCATTAGCCCAAGTAAACTCGCAACCAGAGAACCCCAAATCATGTAAGTCCAGATCCATCAAAGTATCATGAAATGCTTGCATGGCCGAGAAATTTCGTGGATTTCCCCCTCTCTTCTCCCACAGATGAAGAATCTCATTAATGTCCCCCCCACAGACCCAAGGTAACCCACAGTCTCCTGCTATAGTGTGCCAGAGCTCCCAAGTGCGCCACTTCTCCCCTGTTTCTGGCCATCCATATAGCCCCGTAAACCTCCACTGGTCCCCAACACCCTCCCACTTGACCTCCACATCAATATGATGGAGGCTAAAAGATCGAAGAGAAATGTCAACTTCCTCCCTCCAAATCAAGGACAAACCACCACTGCGATGACGACCATCACCCGCACAGTCCACAACAAGCAAACCAACCCACCCCAATCTTCTGAAAATACGCTCCATCTCGAATTTTTTTAGTCTAGTTTCCGAGAGAAAAACTAGAAGGGGATTTTCAAGCATGAGAAGCTTGCAAAGAGAGGAAACCACCCATGGATCCCCCAATCCATGACAGTTCTAACATAGGAGACTCATGATGATCGGTGGGGTTGTGTAACAGCCCGGGTAAAAATTTGGATTTTTACCGGGACTGTAAAAGTCTTTTTACCGCGATTTATCGAATGAATTAATCTTGGGCAATTAATTTAAGGTAAATTGGGCGTCGTTTTTCGTAACCGAGGTTTTTCCCGCGCTCGGGATTTTTCCGTAGATTTTACGGACCAAAGTTGGTATTTTTTCGGGTCCCAGAATCCTAAAAAAAACACACCGAAAAAATAACTAAGGGGGTATCAGGTATTTTCTGGTACGGATCGGACTCGCCCCATAATGCAGACAAGCGGCATTATTGAGGCAAGTCACCATTTTCCTGTGTCATCAGCCGCCCACAGTGTTTTTTTCTTTAAAAAGAAAGTATGAAGAAAGGGGTGAAGAGGGAAGGAAGAAAGGAAGAAAAAAAAGAGAAAGAGTGGGAGGGAAAAAAAAAGAGAGAAGAGGAAAATCAGGAGAAGAAGAAAATCAAGGAAAAAAAAGAAATGAAAATCAGAAGAAAAAAAAAAGAAGAGAGAAAATAAAAAAAAGTTAAGGGGAGGGAGCCACCGCCACCGGCCACCATCACCTCACCACCACCACCTCCACCACGACCGGCACCACCCTCACCATCGCGCTCCCCGTGCCGTTGCCAACCAGACGCAGCCGTCGCCGCTCAATGTCGCCGCTCGACGCGCCGCGCTTGGCTGGAAACCCGACGGGCTGTCCTCTCTTCTTTTGCTCGCCGCCCTCCTCCGTCACGCCAGCACCTCGCCGCCCTTCACCGCGCCTACAGTCGCGCCGTCGTCAGCCGCAGACGTCTCCCCTGTCGCTCGCCTTCCTCCTGCTTCGCTTGTCGACGTCGCCGTGAACCCGGGAAGCCATTCGGGTCCTGAGGCGAGCCAACCCGCCTGCATCCGGCTCGAGCCACGGGCTACAGGGGCGCTGGGCCGAGCCTTGGCATGGGCTCGTGATTGGGTCTATTGCCTTGGCCTGGTCTTGAAGACCTGGACTTTAGTGGACTTGGGTATCTAGTGGGTTGGATTTCTGTTGGGCTTAACATTATACCTGGCCCAATCCGAAATTTAAATAATATATATATAATTATTATTGCATTTTATAATCTGGAAAAAAAATATATTATGGGTTATATACTTTTCTGGAAATAAATAATTGTCCTGAAATAATATTTTTAAGAAATTGTGATATGATGTATATCATTTAAAAATTATTATGTGGTAATTAATTTTGATATGTAAATTACGGATATGTTTCTAAAAATATATATATGTATATATATACATAATAATTCTATTTTCTTTGGAGAATAATTCCTGAAAGTATATACATAGTACATAGTTAAAAATATTTTGGCATATTATTATTTTCGAGGAATTAAAGTAATTATGAAATGAAATATATCTTTTGAAATTAATGTACGGTAAATACCTTTGATATACTATGGACAAGTACATGCATAATTATTTTCAAAGGAAATTATATTATGGTAAGTAATCCTTATGAAAATTATTTTGGGAAAAGTATAATTAATTTATGAAAATATTTTGAAAAGAGTTTTAATTAAAGTATGGTACCGAAATTATATTCGGATATACGTACGGTATAATATTTTCAGTAAAAGATGATAATAAAGGAAATGAACCGGGATGGGTTATTTCGCAGTATTGGCATCATAGCATACTCTTATGTGCATCTTATGTGAGTATATATTGTTTGTTGTATAGGTTTGATATCGGGCAGTTTCCCGAGGAGCCGGCTTCGGACCGGTCATTGTTTTCAGAGTTGAGTAATCGGCTAAGGTGAGGATGGATAACCTTTGATATGTGCCTGTAATACTGTGTGTGTTTTGTTGTTTGATTAAATTGCTGAGATGATTATGGTTGGCTGTTTGACTGCTATGATGTTGTTGCTGTTGATTGATAAATTGTGTTATTGGTTTGTGGAATCTGTGCTGAGATTAATGTTGAACGGTTAATTGTGAATAATTAGTGTTATGAAATATTGATGGTTTAGTCTGTGGATTAAGTTGTGATAATGGAAAGTTGAATAACTTGAGAAATTGAATACTAAAAATTGTGATGTTATATGTTATTATTGTTGGATATTCGATGATATGGAATTGTGTTGGTTAATTGGCTTCTATGGTTATTGTTGTTGTTGTTATTAGATTGTATTGTGGTTGACCAATCGAAATTGCCTGTGATTGCTTGATTGATCTGTTGAGTTGATTGTTATCGGTTTCCATGGATATTGCATGGTTGTTGATATTAGTTGTTAACAAAGGATTGGTCTATTAACTATGGATAAATTGGATAATTGGGGAAAAAAAATGGAAAAAGAAAATTGGAAATGATGAGGATTTAATTGTCATATGAAAAGTAGTGGTACGACTAGATGGTTAGAGGCTAGTTCTCTGGTGTCATGGCCGGTTCCTTGTTATGGGATGTTGATCCCGGATTGGTTATGTTATTGGGATATTGATCCCGGGTTACGTTTGGCCTGGCATTCGGAATTAGTTAATAACCAGGTACGACCCTAGCTTGTCCAGTGACAGGGCCCGGATATTAAAATTGGTAAAGTTAATAAGTGAGTCGTGTCTTTTGGTTTTGGGTTTGGGATGTCGACTCCTGTGATTTATTTTTGGAATGGATATGACTTAATTGTCACGTGGTAAGTAGAGGTACGACCGGATGGTTTGAGGCTGTTTTGTGGTGGCCATGATCTGGGTTACTTGTGATGGGCATGTTGATGCCGGTTTGATTGGGATGTTGATCCCTGAGATTGTGATTGAGATGTTGATCTCTGAGATTGTGATTGGGATGTTGATCCCCGAGATTGTTATTAGGATGTTGATCCCTGAGATTGTTATTGGGATGTTGATCCCTGAGATTGTGATTGGGATGTTGATCCCTGAGATTGTTATTGGGATTTTGATCCCTGAGATTTGATATTGGGATATTGATCCCGGGTTCTTTTTGAGCTGGCACCAGGAATAGTTTGATAACCTGGTACGACC
The DNA here is from genome assembly GCA_028386065.3 of Turnera subulata. Classification (NCBI taxonomy): domain Eukaryota; kingdom Viridiplantae; phylum Streptophyta; class Magnoliopsida; order Malpighiales; family Passifloraceae; genus Turnera; species Turnera subulata. The sequence goes on along the minus strand of JAKUCV010006942.1, from coordinate 14,219 downwards.
CTAGCTTATCCGTGACGGGGCCTAGAAAGATAAAATGGGAATAATAATAAATTCTTTGGTAGGTTTGGGACGAGTCTTTGGGTTTGGTCTGTCTTGTACGGTATTGTCTTTGGTATGGTTTGTGACCGTTGTCTGTATTATCTTCTTTGAAGTATTATGGTTGCCTGCATATCTCTGTTTATCCATGGTTGGTGGGCACTTCGGACTCACCCCTCACCTGCGGGCTTCATCCCGTAGGTTGAGTTAATTGTGGTTCAGGTTTGATGCATTCCAGACAGGCTGCGGCGTTATCCCTTGGACAGGACTCGGATCCATAGTTGCATCATGTGTCGCATACAGTGTCTTTGTGAGTTATTAAGTCTTCTGCTGTGCTGTTTGTTGCTATTGTTGGGCCATTAGGTCGGTTGAGTTATTATTGATGATCCCGGGTTTGGGTGATATGTTTTGATGTTGGGCCAAAGGGCCAGATTTCAGATGTTTATATTTTGGGCTGTTGAGCCAGTTCTCTATTATTTACACTGTATGTTGGGCTTGTTTGGTTGGGTCGTTACAGTTCCGGCACGTGTTTACTATGTACAGTAAATACGGGTCGGGGCGTTTCATTTTGGTAGCGGAGCGGGCGTTAGGTCTTGTTGGGTAGTCCTTGTGTGTTTGATGTTCTTGTTTGCATACTTCACTCCATTTGTTTATTATTTTATATCATTTAGTTAGTGCATTATGGATCCAGTCAAGGGACGCCAGCTGTTGCAGAACAAACACATAAGAGGTAATTGATGCCATAAATAAGCGGAAACATAAATATTATTAATATTGCTAATATTATTATTACATTGATAATATTATAAAAAAAACAATCATCTCCTTGGAACAACGTTGACCCTGAAGCTATTGGGGTCATTGTTGATGTTGACCCTGATGCTGTCGTTCCACGAGAACCACATGCCGCCTGCGTTGTTCTGGCCAGGATGCTCGAACCGATTTGCTGCAGGGAACCGAAGTGGGATGACACCGTGATCGTCTTCGGGCTTCCATTGGGTCTCTATGAGAAGAACCATGTTGGGTTTGTACTGGTTCTTCAGGTCCCTCAGGGTACGCGAGAACTCTTGGGAACGCCTAGCGATTCCTCTGCAGTTCCACACTAGTAGTCGGGTCTTTAGCCAAGTCGGGGGTAACCGAGTGACTCTGGGCATACTTTGGGCAGTCATCGAGAGCTGGTAGTAGGTATCTTGGTCCAGAAAATGGCAAGTGGGCTCTAGGTTGAATTCCTGAAGTCTTTCAGAGATGAAAAACGTGACGGAATTGGTCGAGCCGTAGAAGGAGGTCCTCAGAGTGCCTTGGTCCTCTAGGAAGAACGTCTCTTCCATGGGAGTGACGAAGAATCTGGAGGAGTAGAGTTCGTCGACGAAGACCAGACGGGGCATCCTGCTGAGCTTGTTCGGTAGTTCCTCTAGACGTTCGTTGATCATGCTGTAGGCCAGCCGGTTTCTTCTGCCTAGGTTGGCACCTTCGACGAAGAAGACGGATGATGGAGCAAGCATCGTGATTTGGACGCGTTGGTATTTTGTTTTTCTGAGCGTTGTGTTTTCTTTGCCTGAGCGTTTTGTTGTCTTTCGGATGCTTTGTGGCTTTTTGCTTTCCGTTGTTTTGCCTTTTATAGAAAAATGCTTACCAGTTTTTCAAAGTATAGACCCCACCTGTTCCCGAAAAAAAAAGAAAAGAAAAAAAGAAGAAGGAAATAGAAAAGAACAGAAGGAAAAAAAAGGGTAAAAGAAAGGAAAAGGAAAGAGAAAAAAAAAAGAAACAGTAAAAAAAAAGGGAAGAAAAAAAGAGAGAGATGGAAATGAAAAAAAAAGGAAGAAAAAGTAAAAAAAAGTACAAAAAAAAAGAAAAGAAGGAAAAGAAAAAGAGAAAAAAAAGAAAAAGAAAGATGAAATAAAAATAAAATATTTTTTCGGGGATAGGAAAAGTAGATTTTTTTCACAAAACTCCAAACTATTTTCGATCTTCGAGGTTTTACTTTTTGAAAATTTCATCGTTGATTGGATTTTGCTTTTTGAAAATTTTGCCATGGTTTGAAATTTTGCTTCATCACTTTATATGTTTTTCGGGCTACAAACGCAAGTGTTTTCAGCTCTTTTCCATCTCACTATTTTCTATCGCCTTGGCTACCTTGCTTTATTCTTTTTATGACTTTTTCCTGCATCTTTTATCACATGCATTCGTGACCGTTGTGGCTAGACTGATGGGACCGTACCTCGAGTAGAGTGCATATGCGACAAGGTTACACCTGTTAGGACATCATGGAGGGATACGAGACTTGACAGATGTTTTTGGCTCATGCGGAATTTGTGGACAAGCGGATGTCATTTCTTTCGAGGGACACAGGACGTGCTCGTGATCATCGCCTTGCGAGTTAACGGATGTCTTTTTCACGAGGGGAACCGACGTCACCGTTAGTTGTGCGTGTTACGTTTCTCGGGATCGAGGATGTTTACGACCGATCTAGAGCGCCGAACATGAAAACATGTTTTGTTTTAACTTCTTTATGATCTGGTTTTGTTAAACGAGTTTTGTTTTGTTTTTAATTTCTTTATGTTGGTTTTACTTCTTTTTGTTGGTTCTGTTTTTAATATCTTTATGTTTGATTTTATTTTCCTTCTTGATGGTTTTGTTTTGCTTTAAATATTTTGCTTTTCACTTAAACATGATTCTTCATATCTTAACAAGAGATTTCGTAACGTAAGAGTTTTTGATTTAAAAAGAAAACTTATTTTATTTATCTCATAACGGTTTTACAACGAAGAAGAAGTACTCTAAGGAGTTACTTGCTTCTCAAGATCTTTTACAAGTTTTTGGATGTTTTTCACGTGAGGAAAGAGTTCCGCACACGCCTGTTCTATCTGCATCACCGCCGAGCTGACCTTCCCCAGTGAGACGTTTAGCTGCGTCAGTGTCTGCTGTGGAGTGCTGCTTTCAGCCGTTGCTTTGCCCTTTCGATCATCAGCTTCTTTGCCAGCACGCTTCTTTCGCCGCCTTGGGGAGACGACCATGTGTTCTTTCAGACCGACGATGTTCGTCTTGAACCGCTTCTTGGGAGGTTCTTCATCGGAGCTTGTCGGGGAAGCAGTACCACCGATGTAGCTGTTATCCTCGGAGTCTGAGGTAGTTCTTGATCTTAATGGAGAGTCCATGGCTGAGAGTGAGTGTCTCAGTTATGAGGTTTGGTTTTTATAAGCGGATGGGATGTCGCTTAAGGGTATAAGCGGTTTCTCGCGTTGAGTTTGGACACCTAGAAGAGTATACAAGAAGCATATCGTGGTAGGACCCACGGATAAGACGGAATTTCGAGGACGAAATTCTTTTTAAGGTGAGTAGACTGTAACAGCCCGGGTAAAAATTTGGATTTTTACCGGGACTGTAAAAGTCTTTTTACCGCGATTTAGCGAATGAATTAATCTTGGGTAATCAATTCAAGGTAAATTGGGCATCATTTTTCGTAACCGAGGTTTTTCCCGCCCTCGGGATTTTTCTGTGGATTTTACGGACTAAAGTTGGTATTTTTTCGGGTCCCGGAATCCAAAAAAAAACACACCAGAAAAATAACTAAGGGGGTATCAGTTATTTTCTGGTCCGGATCGGACTCGCCCCATAATGCAGACAAGTTGCATTATTGAGGCAAATCACCATTTTCATGTGTCATCAGCCGCCCACAGTGTTCTTTTTCTTTAAAAAGAAAGCAGGAAGAAAGGGGTGAAGAGGGAAAGAAGAAAGGAAAAAAAAAAAGAGAAAGAGTGGGAGGGGAAAAAAAAGAGGAAAAAAAAGAGAGAAGAGGAAAATCAGGAGAAGAAGAAAATCAAGGAAAAAAAAAGAAATGAAAATCGGAAGAAAAAAAAGAAGAGAGAAAATAAAAAAAAGTTAAGGGAAGGGAGCCACCGCCGCCGGCCACCATCACCTCACCACCACCACCTCCACCATGACCGACACCACCCTCACCATCGCGCTCCCCGTGCCGTCGCCAACCAGACGCAGCCGTCGCCGCTCGACGCGCCGTGCTTGGCTGGAAACCCGACGGGCTGTCCTCTCCTCTTTTGCTCGCCGCCCTCCTCCGTCACGCCAGCACCTCGCCGCCCTTCACTGCGCCTGCAGTCGCGCCGTCATCAGCCGCAGACGTCTCCCCTGTCGCTCGCCTTCCTCCTGCTTCGCGTGTCGACATCGCCGTGAACCCGGGAAGCCATTCGGGTCCTGAGGTGAGCCAACCCGCCTGCATCCGGGTCGAGCCACGGGTTGCAGGGGCGCTGGGCCGAGCCTTGGCATGGGCCCGTGATTGGGTCTATTGCCCTGGCCTGGTCTTGTAGACCTGGACTTTAGTGGACTTGGGTATCTAGTGGGTTGGATTTCTGTTGGGCTTAACATTATACCTGGCCCAATCCGAAATTTAAATAATATGTATATAATTATTATTGCATTTTATAATCTGGAAACAAATATATATTATGGGTTATATACTTTTCTGGAAATAAATAATTATCCTGAAATATTATTTTTATGAAATTGTGATATGATGTATATCATTTAAAAATTATTATGTGGTAATTAATTTTGATCTGTAAATTACGGATATGTTTCTAAAAATATATATATATATGTATATATATACATAATAATTCTATTATCTTTGGAGAATAATTCCTGAAAGTATATACATAGTACATAGTTAAAAATATTTTGGCATATTATTATTTTCGAGGAATTAAAGTAATTATGAAATGAAATATATCTTTTGAAATTAATGTACGGTAAATACCTTTGACATACTGTGGATAAGTACATGCATAATTATTTTCAAAGGAAATTATATTATGGTAAGTAATCCTTATGAAAATTATTTTGGGAAAAGTATAATTAATTTATGAAAAATATTTTGAAAAGAGTTTTAATTAAAGTATGGTACCGAAATTATATTCGGATATACGTACGGTATAATATTTTCGGTAAAAGATGATAATAAAGGAAATGAACCGGGATGGGTTATTTCGCAGTATTGGCATCATAGCATACTCTTATGTGCATCTTATGTGAGTATATATTGTTTGTTGTATAGGTTTGATATCGGGCAGTTTCCCGAGGAGCCGGCTTCGGACTGGTCATTGTTTTCAGAGTTGAGTAATCGGCTAAGGTGAGGATGGATAACCTTTGATATGTGCCTGTAATACTGTGTGTGTTTTGTTGTTTGATTAAATTGCTGAGATGATTATGGTTGGCTGTTTGACTGCTATGATGTTGTTGTTGTTGATTGATAAATTGTGTTATTGGTTTGTGGAATCTGTGCTGAGATTAATGTTGAACGGTTAATTGTGAATAATTAGTGTTATGAAATGTTGATGGTTTAGTCTGTGGATTAAGTTGTGATAATGGAAAGTTGAATAACTTGAGAAATTGAATACTAAAAATTGTGATGTTATATGTTATTATTGTTGGATATTCGATGATATGGAATTGTGTTGGTTAATTGGCTTCTATGGTTATTGTTGTTGTTGTTATTAGATTGTATTGTGGTTGACCAACCGAAATTGCCTGTGATTGCTTGATTGATCTATTGAGTTGATTGTTATTGGTTTCCATGGATATTGCATGGTTGTTGATATTAGTTGTTAACAAAGGATTGGTCTATTAACTATGGATAAATTGGATAACTGGGGAAAAAGAAAGTGGAAAATGGAAAATGGAAATGATGAGGATTTAATTGTCATATGGAAAGTAGTGGTACGACTAGATGGTTAGAGGCTAGTTCTCTGGTGTCATGGCCGGTTCCTTGTTATGGGATGTTGATCCCGGATTGGTTATGTTATTGGGATATTGATCCCGGGTTACGTTTGGCCTGGCATCCGGAATTAGTTAATAACCAGGTACGACCCTAGCTTGTCCAGTGACAGGGCCCGGATATTAAAATTGGTAAAGTTAATAAGTGAGTCGTGTCCTTTTGTTTTGGGTTTGGGATGTCGACTCCTGTGATTTGGTTTTAGAATGGATATGACTTAATTGTCACGTGGTAAGTAGAGGTACGACCGGATGGTTTGAGGCTGTTTTGTGGTGGCCATGATCTGGGTTACTTGTGATGGGCATGTTGATACCGGTTTGATTGGGATGTTGATCCCTGAGATTGTGATTGGGATGTTGATCCCTGAGATTGTGATTGGGATGTTGATCCCTGAGATTGTTATTGGGATGTTGATCCCTGAGATTTGATATTGGGATGTTGATCTTGGGTTCTTTTTGATCTGGCACCAGGAATAGTTTGATAACCTGGTACGACCCTAGCTTATCCATGACGGGGCCCAGAAAGATAAAATGGGAATAATAATAAATTCTTTGGTATGTTTGGAACGAGTCTTTGGGTTTGGTCTGTCTTGTACGGTATTGTCTTTGGTATGGTTTATGACTGTTGTCTGTATTATCTTCTTTGAAGTATTATGGTTGCCTGCATATCTCTGTTTATCCATGGTTGGTGGGCACTTCGGACTCACCCCTCACATGCGGGCTTCATCCCGTAGGTTGAGTTAATTGTGGTTCAGGTTTGATGCATTCCAGACAGGCAGCGGCGTTATCCCTTGGACAGGACTCGGATCCATAGTTGCATCATGTGTCGCATACAGTGTCTTTGTGAGTTATTAAGTCTTCCGCTGTGCTGTTTGTTGCTATTGTTGGGCCATTAGGTCGGTTGAGTTATTATTGATGATCCCGGGTTCGGGTGATATGTTTTGATGTTGGGCCGAAGAGCCAGATTTCAGATGTTTATATTTTGGGCTGTTAAGCCAGTTCTCTATTGTTTACACTGTATGCTGGGCTTGTTTGGTTGGGTCGTTACAGTTCCGGCACGTGTTTACTATGTACGGTAAATACGGGTCGGGGCGTTTCAGGTTGCTCAGCAACCTCCACCGTTAATAAAGTTGGATCAGTCTCATCTACAACCATCTCCTTCCTCCTCTTCCCACTATCACCCTGCACCTCCATAACCTCCTATCCAACAGCATCTCCTCGGCGCTTAAGCGCCTTTGGGGGACCTGGTTCCCCATCTCTGACTTCTCCACTACGTGCCCGGCGCTTCCAGCTCCGACCTGAAAGTCCAGAAAGTGGGCAAGTCGCACTTCCCACTGAAAAACTGCCCACAGCCAGGGGCACAGACTGAAACGTCAACCCCACCTGGGAAACATCCACCTCACTCGGAGCCTCCCTTACAGACTTAGCACCACTAGAACCCCCTTCAATCAGATTAACTGCCGGAGAAATGGTGGTGGAAACAAGACTTACCGAAGGAGGAGGACCACCCGCCTACACCGGCGCCCGAGTAACAACCGAAGAGACTTCTATCCCCACGATATTGCGGGTATGACCCAAAAGACCCGAGGCAGAATTGGAATGCGGCTGCTGACGACTAATTGGCTGCACTGGTGAGGACTGGATGGGTCCCAATTCTGAAGTAGCAGCCCCATTAGGAGTCGTCCCTAGACTGGTGGACTTACACTGGGGAGACAGTCCAATAGAGCCAAAGCCAGTCACAACCTCCTCCAAAGTATCTTTTCCACGAGCTTCTTTGAAAAGGTTACCCCGTCTCGCCGGCCTACTATCATCACTAACAATCTCCTCCCCCGCAGCAGCCTCTTCTCCTCTAATCTGGGAATTGGCCGAACGGCTAGGTGAATGAAAACCCCGTGAGCACGCAATGAATCAGAGGAACCCGCAGGTTTAAAAACCAGTTTACGGGCAACAGTTTCAGAAACATCCTCACTCGCAAAACGAGGCCCCGTGAGTTTTTTAGGGGAGGCACGTAACCAGTCTCCATATGGGGTATCAGTCAGATCAAGTTCCTCTTCATCCCCTGCAGCACAGTCCTTATCCACGTGCCCCATGCACCCACAATAGAAACAGAAGAGAGGAAGGCATTCGTATTTGAAGAACACCCAAATAGGGTTTTCGTCCCTACCCGCCATGAGAGACCCTCGGGCAAGAGGATTACGAACATCAAACAGAATACGAAACCTCACATACTTGCCTCTCTTCATATTACAATTCGGCTCCAACCCCCTAAACTCACCAATCTTACCAGCTAAAGTCGCCACCAGTTTCTCCGATCTACTATTAAAAGGGATATCATAGACTCGAGCCCACAAAGGAACCGAGAACAACTGGAGCGAAGAAGGTTGCTCGTTTCCAGTCAATTCTCTTAGAAGAACAATCTGATTATCAAAGTTCCAAGGCTCCTAGTCTAGAACCCTCTGTTTGTCATGCCAATGGAAAAACTAAAACACAAATAAGTTGCGCTCCAACTAAGAAACCTCCACACCATGAACTGGACGCCAAACTTGCTTCATGGTATTCATGAACGCGCGTGCATTAAAAGGCCTCTCCGTCCAAATCTTCGCCACCAAACACAAAGTGGCCGACAGATCATCATCAACCACCTCTTCCTCTTCGACAACAACCAATTGTGACTCAACTCCCGTCGGGACAGGTGGTAACGAAGGAAAGCGCCCCTTTCCCTGAACACCCGCCGCCCCCATCTCTGAGGCCATGCTGCTTCCACAACACACTCGAACCAACCCAACCCCAACAACACCAGACCAACAATGAATCACAGAGGAAAACCGACCACCAGAAAACAAGACAAAAAAGCAAAACCCTAGGCAAGCCTAGGGAGGAAAATCCTAAAAAAAGGAGGAAACCCTAGAAGGGAGAGAGACTCGAAAAAACAAGAGAAAACCCAAAAAAATGGGAGTGTTATATTCAATTTATAAGTTTACACATGAAACAAAAATAGTTGATATAATAATTACCTCATATAACAATCTTTCCAAAGTATAATAAAATTTTAATATAGTAAGCATTAAATACCAATAATTTTTACTCTTTCTCTAGTTTAATTTTTTAAAAGAATTAGTTGCTCTATTGTCTTCATTTTCAATAAAAATTCAAGCTTTCTCTTTTTCTTTTTTTTTGTCCTTCAAAAGGTACTTCCTAGGCAACAAATCGTCATTCTTTCCTGTTTTTGTTTGTGTTAATATTTGTTTTTTTTTTATATTTTATACTAGTGGATAATGAGGCGTCACCCAATATTTGTTGTTTTAATTAGTAGGCAGCATTAACATAAAAACAAAATATTCCGGCAGCATGCAGTTTTGAATAATTTTTTTATTAATACTCCCTCTGTCCTTTTTTTATTGACGCTTTAACCATTTAGAATTGTCCCAAAAATATTTTCTCGCTTTAAAAGGACGCTTTAACCATTTAGAATTGTCCCAAAAATATTTTCTCGCTTTAGAATATTTGATGAGTATTAAATGATCTATTTCCCATTTTGCCTTATCCTCATAATACTAAATTCTTTAATTGTCTCTATTATTTTTTTAGAAAATAAGGAGTAGTTTAGTCTTAACCTAATGCAAAGTTGTCAAATTTATACCTATTAAATGCATTTCTTAATATATGTGTAGATACCTTAAACGTCAATAAAAAAGGGACAGAGAGAGTAATATGGCAATGATTTAATAAATTTTTTTTGAAAAAATAATTTAATCAAATGTCATTATTATGAGAAACTTTTATGATTTCCTAGAAGGTACGATTGATATATATTGATAAATAAAAATTCTATTTTCAACTAATTATAAAAGCTATGGATCAGTATCCCAACAATTATTTGGAACTCATCATTTAAATCAATATATAGATTTACATCACATTTTAATTTTAAGCAGTTGAAAATAATAAAATACTAGGATAATCCTATAATAGGATTAGATAGGATTATGCTAATTGAAATTTTAACTTATGTCTTTTTTTTTTATGTTAATCGATTGTATATTGTTATTGATGTATGAAGAAGTATACAGTGAGAACTAATCTAGTGCTACCATGGGGCAATATCCCATGGTGCGACTGTAACGCACCAAGATCTACTGATTACGAGGACATGACGAAGTCAAGACCTGCTACTTACTCTTCAACGGCAACCTACTCCCTAACTACCTTATGAACAAACCAATCCCTGCTCGTCTCCTCAGTCCTAAATACTAGAAAAGTGAGTATTGATCGCGCGAAGGTAAAAATTGTATATCTCCCCTGTAAGTAAAACAGCATACCATGTCTAAGCACGGGATGGTATCACAAATCGAAAGTCTAGGTTTTAAACTCTTTCCCTGCCCGGGCTGTATAGAAGTGAAAAATACAAGATTATGCTATAAAATGTAAAATCACACGCTCGGCAGGGTGCTAAAGGCGTAAGGTGTCTGCAGTAGAGAGAACAACCTTAACCCCGTAGGGAAACATTTGACGTAGTAGCTTGAACCAAAAGGTGGCACGACTTATCGTGAGATCAAAAAGAGAGCCCACATTAATGGGCTTGGCTTGGAAGACAGACGCCATTACGGGCCAACTGGAAGGACCAAAGGGTAGATAGCCGATGATGAGCCAAGAATCACGATTGTAAGCGCGCCCGCAAGATAAAGCCACTGGTGCACCCAATCTGAAATAGAGGCAGGAGATACCCAAGAAACACCCGCCAACGACATACCAGTTGCTACAGTTTCCTAGCGACCGGGCAATGCAAGAGAAGGTGATCGATAGATTCCACTTTGGTAGAACATATAGCACAAGATGCATGGTCAGCCATTAGAATACCCCACCGCAGAAGGCAATCACGAGTAGCAAGACCACCGTGTAAAGCCAACCACAAGAAGGTCTCGATTTTTTTGGAGTCACCGAAAACCATACCAAAGAAAAACTATGCAGGGAAGTTAGACGAAATTCGGGAAAAAAAATCTAGGGTCTATTGCTAGATATCTGGAGTATCAGCCCGAAAAGCTATAGTAGCCATGTCTTGCTGAATAGTAGAAAACTGAGCAATCTCCTAGCTATACAGAGGTCTAGTCCAAATAGAAGGGTCTAGTAAGAGCTTATCCTTGGCATCTGCCAAAGTTATCTCATGAAACTTAGAGACTAAAAAGAGGCATGGAAACTTGGATTTCAAGCAACCCCCAATAGACCAACCATCAAACCAAAAACTCATCTTCCTCCTATCTCCAATCTCCAAAACAAGGCCATCAAGCAAGCGGGTGCCTAACAAGTTGGCTGTAAGTGCACTGCATAAAATACCAGACCATATTGGAGAAGCCTTGGATAAAATAAAAATAGAATAATGCCAAAGGCATTTAAAAAACAAGGACTGGTTCTTGGCCAATAAAGACGCAACCCCTAAACCGCAATATTCTTTAGGTTGAGCAATTTTTTGCCAAGCCACAAAGGACATTTTAGTGCGATCACCAGGACCCCGATCATAAAGACTTGTTGACTGTCACTACAAACCAACACGGGACCTTTCCAACATGCTTTGTCCTCACTTGCATGTTTCCAGAGAAAAGTTCCCATGAGGTCACCCATCCTAGAATTGCTATAAGTCAAGCACGTTTAACTTTGGAGTTTTTATGAAATGAGCATCGAAAAGATGGGTACACCTTTTTTATATAGTTAGTACTCATCAAACCATTTAAGCTATCCTCAATTATACAGTCTCAAACCTATACAACCTTGAAATTACTTCATTAGAGCTATTCTTAATTATACAGTCCCATACCCGTATAATTGCCACTCCTTGTCCATGCACTCCCCGGTACCGGCGCACACTTCCTGCCCTCATCGACCCCGAGTGTCATATGCCCACCAGCATTCGCTAGGTTCGTCCCCAAACCCCGCACCGTACTAAGGGAGTTCTGGAGCTTCGCTACCAACTGTAACGTCCCAACTTGTCAACTGTCACTACACACCAACACAGGACCTTTCCAGCATTCTTTATCCTCACTCGCATATTTCCCCGACACCGGGGCACACTTCCTTCCCTCATCGACCCCTGGTGTCATATGCCCACCAACTTTCGCTAGGTTCGTCCACAAACCTCGCACCGTACTAGAGGAGTTCTGGAGCTTCGCTACCAACTGTAACGTCCCAACTTGTCAACTGTCACTACACACCAACAGGACCTTTCCAACATGCTTTGTCCCCACTCGCATATATTCGGGGAGAACTTCTCAGGAGTAGTTTTTATGAGATGAGCACCGAAAAGGTAGGTGCACCTTGTTGATATAGTTAGTACCCATCAAACTGTTTAAGCTATTCTTAATTGTACAGTCGCATACCTGTACAACCTCGAAATCACTTTATTAGAGTTATTCTTAATTACGCAGTCCCATACCCGTAAAATTACGAAATCGCCCAACTGTGCAGCCCCATCCCTACACAGTCTCAGAGGCTTTCCTATTCGTGTATGGATTTGGTTCATTCATGTGCCTTTCCATCTAGAAGCTTACCAAAAGCCGCTCCTCGTCCACGCACTCTCCAGCACTGGCATACAGTTCCCGCCCTTATCGACCCTAGATGTCACAAAAACCTCCATTGTATTCTGACCAACTTGGGAGAAACCAAAGCGTGTAAGGGGTATAGAGAAAGGTAGTACAGAGTTAAGGATGAGAGTACCGAGCGAAGAAAGACAAGCCTTCCCGCAAAAGATGAGAAACGTCCCTTCCATGTTTGTAGCTGTGTCCGAAACTTTGCAAGCACCGGAGCCCAAGACTTTTGAAGCCGTATATTGGCACCCAAAGGTAACCCTTAATAGGTGAACTGTAGGAACTTAGGTTTGCAATGAAGGGAACCGGCCAGTACTTCCACCTCAGAAATGGAAAGAACCACTCCAGCAGGTTCACTCTTGTCAAAGTTAATACTCAAGCCAAAAAATAACTCAAAACATCGGAGGACCCTCGTCATGTTAAGCAAAGACATCTAATCCGCATGGGAGAAGATGAGGGTGTCATCCGCATATTATAAAATAGTAACAGAGTATCATCCACCACAACCAGAGCAATCAAGTTTTTAGACACTGCCAACCGAATCAAAGGTACTGAGCCCTCTACAGCTAAAAGGAACAACAAAGGAGAGAGGAGATCACTTTGTTTTAAACCATTAAGCATAGCGAATTGGGGAGAGGTGGAACCATTGATCAAGATGGAGAGTGTGGATGAAGCAAGACAAGACTTATTCCATAACATCCAATGACCACCGAAACCCATCTTGTGCATGACCTGAAAAAGTAACCCCAAGAAACCGAGTTATAAGCCTTTTCAAAATCAAGCTTCCAGACTATGACCCTCTGATTAGACCTTTTTAGGGAGTGATCTACTTTAGAGGCTAATAATGCACAATCCAAAATCGATCTCTTAGTCATGAAACTCATTTGGGAGGGGCTGATCAAGTGGTGCATTATTGCTTTAATCCATTCAGCGAGGAGCTTGGAGATAATCTTGTAAACACCGTGAATGGTAGTGATCAGGCGAAAATCCCCAAAAGCCTTAGCTTCACCTTTCTTGGGCAATCAGGTGATGTAGGATACATTGGCGCCTTTCGGGAGGGACCTCTTCTAGAAAAATATTGGATAAGAACAAAAATATCATCCTGTAAGAAAGACCATCCTCTCTTATAAAAAGAGAAATTAAAGCCATCTGGACCAGGGCTTCGTTGTTATCACAACTCCAAATTGTTGTTTTGATCTCTTCCTTGGTAATTAGTTTTTCCAGAGAGGAGGCTAGTTCGGGAGTTAGTGATGGTAACAGGATGTCTCCTATACCAGGCCGAGCATCGTCTCTGTCAATATAAAGAGCTAAAAAGAATTGAACCACCACCTCTTTGATCTCCTTAGGGAAGGAGGAATGCTAGGGACAAAAATTTGGAGAAGTCAGAATTTTTTTTCCTACTTTCGTAGTTTTATTCCAATTGTAGTTGTTGTCTTCTTTTAGTTGTTGGAAGCTTATTAATGTTGCCTTTAATTCCTAGATTTCGCCTTCCACCATTTTGTATTTAATGGTTTTCCAACTACTTTGCATGGAGACGTCAGCGAGGGTTTTTGGCGTCTGTGAAAGTGACCGTCGATACGTCTACTCATTACGCTGATTGGATAAGATGATGGTCCAAAATTGACCCCATTTAATGACGTTAACCATTAGGTCAATGGAACAGTCACAACTTCCCCTATATATAGGTTTACATCGCCAACACTAGCAACACATAACTGGTCTTTCTCTTTATACTTCATACCAAATTATGGCTAACCACATAGAAACTATTCATGGCCTTTGTGAGGCTCTTAGGATCGAGTCCGAGCACGAAAAGGAGATGGAAGC